>JARJLF010002320.1:0-42374 GCA_029378395.1 Mycena leptocephala
AACAAGGCAAGGTCGGACTTCATTGTCAACGTTACCTGACGCTCACATCGCTGAATTTTTTGGTACCAGTTCTGGCCCGCTTAGAAAGGAACGAAGTTCGGCCTGGTGAATTTTCCATAAATTAACTTTGCGAGGAATCAGCTTCATTCCCTACTCGTAAGCTTACATGTTCCGCGTCCTCCTTTCTCCCCCTTTCATTCCCAAATTCTGTCGAAAAATATCAGAAGATGCATTTCTCGCATTGGTGATTATGCAAGAACAGTTATTCTGGACACCGCCTTGGACACCGCGGCCAAACGTTCATCGATCTGTTGCATACATCCTGCCTGCGAAGACAGTTCGAAAAGCGGTCTTGCTCTATTCCAAAGTTCCACTGCTTGCTGTGAATTCCCGTCCCGATGAGAAATGTCTCCAAGTCGAATCAAGCAGTTGGCTTGGCCAAAATGGACATCCATTTCGGTAAAGGCCTCAAGAGCGATATTGAACAAACTGATCGCCGTCGGCGTGTCTCCTTGTGCGAGCAACACATCTCCCAGACAGCGAAGAGCCTGGTAGATGGCTACTTTGTTTTTCGCCATGAGTGAGTGCCCTAGAAACAGGATCGTCCATCCTGACATCACAGTCAGATTATGTGGACCCCATCGACTGGTATCGCCGAGTTGTTCCAGGCAGTATAGCATGGCTTCGATATCATACCCACGAAGCAAATTAAAACCACTGCTCCAAAATTGTCTTTGCAGTTGACGTATTCCCCTGCCGAAGCTTTAGCTCTCCTAGACTCATGTCGCAGAGTGTCATGCCATGGGATTGTTTCATTTCACGGAAGATTGACTTCGCAGAGTCAAGCCTTGCTTCCGCCTCTCGTAGATCGGAGCCCATCGCCATATCGACGAGAACAATGTTCAACAAGGCTATCCGTAGTTTAGCGGCGAAATCTCCTGTGATGTTTCCCGGATAGTATGCGCATATATGGCCCGGGCTTCCTGGTACTCGGATTTCAATACGTAGACTTCTGCCTCAGTGCGCAAAATCCTAAAGTCTGTGTCGCCACCTGTTAAACCACAGAGACTCATACATTCCCTTGCTCTGTGGCACAGGTTCACACTTCTTTTCAAGTGCCCAAGTGCTGCACTGGCCATGGCATTGATCGCTGTTGCTATGGATTCCTGCCATAAATTTCCTGATTGTCTTGCCAGTGTTTGTGCCTGTTCTGAATAATCTTGTGCTTTGACATAGTCTCCAACCATATTGTTGACCCTCGCGAGTCGGTTCAACACAATGCATTGCTGATTGGAATCTCCACTCAACTGCGACAGTGCTAAAGCTTTCTGGAAAATTTCCATAGCCTTGGGGACATTCTGGTCGTGGTCCGAAAAATATGGCCCAACAGCGTAGTAGAATTTACCTACGAAGGCAACAGATTTAGCATAGGCCATGACTTGTGGATGAACCATAGACTCACATTCAGCTGAGACATCATTGATGTTGGCAAAGTGATCCTGTGCTTCGCGGATAAGCTCTTGGGGGTTGGAGATAGGATCTGTGTTCAATGACGCAAACAATTCTGTTATGAAGAGTGCCTTCATGTGACTATCTTCAAGTTGGTTTACAACTGGAGCGAGTTGTGAGATTGAGATGGACCTCACGCGGTTGGCTGCTCTTTGGAAGCCAACTAGGGCCATAGCACAGTGTAAGGTGTCCCTGATATTGGGGTTCTCAAGGTTCAAGCCCCACAGATAATGCTATGGACGTTGCGAGATTGGGGGTGATCTGGTCAACAACTTGGGCCAATTGATGTCCATTGTATCTCCTGTAAAGTTGCAGCAGACTGTTGAAGTATTGGCTGAGTGGGTGAACTACTGCGGAGACCGGGGATGGATCATTCCCATGTATTCACGTATAGGGACCAGTGACTTGAGACGACCATGCTCAATATAGGCCAAGGAGGTGCGAAGCAATGCAGCCCTGCAGCGCGGGAGATCTTGTAGTGGAAGGCTACTCTGAGAGAGCTCTGTATCCGAGAGACCGTCAGGCAGCAGCGACAAAAGCGACAAAAGATTGTGAGCATCTGGATATAATGCTATTCGAGGGCTTGAAAGAGAGAATTCGATCGACATCTCCAAGTTTGACCTCTTGTCATGGCCACTAGAGAACATTGAAATTTTCTCGGCATCCCACCGTTCCAAAACCCGGGGACATCCCTCATAGTCGACCAAGTGGGCGATAATCTGAACTGCAAGTGGTAGATTCCCAGTAAACGCAAGGAGTTTCAGAATGTCCTTCTTCTCGTGGACGTCATCTGCAATGTCGACGAAAGTTTGCCAAGCGGCATCATCTGTCAGCGTCTTCAACGGTGCCAAAAATGGCCTACTCCATTGCACTTTTGCTGGTCTTTCTGCTCCTCGGAGGGTCACCTAGTCATTACATCAGCGATGATATTTACTACGATCCGGGCAGGTAATTACTCACAATCAATGCAAGGTGAGGAATGTCAGTGAGAAGGGACAAAAATTCTTCCACCGCACCGCGAGATTCCAAGGGTTCCCAAACAGTCTCCAAATTATCCAGGATCATGAGAGAAGGTGCAGTGCCTGAAAGAAAACGGATGATAGATTTTGTGGGATTCTTTTCCGCTTTCAGTGCGAGATGTAACGCCACTAGGGCTGCGAGATCATTGCCGGATGCGGCGGAATCACATGGAACAAAAAAGCGGTGATTGTATTTGGCCGTTACATGTGGATCGTGGAGCACAGCTCTGGCCAGGCTTGTTTTCCCGATTCCCCCAGTCCCAAGAATTGCTATCCTGCCAAATTCCTGGTTGAGGGACTCCACTATTTCTTCGAGCTCGGAATCGCGGCCATTGAATATCTTGGGTTCAGAGGGCAGCATTGAAAATGAGGTGGAACTTTAAAAGGTGTAATTGTGAGCGGGATTCAAGAATTCGACAGTCGGTGTGTGTGTACCTATTCCCCACACTTGAGAATCCACCATATATCTGCGGGCAGTTATAGAGCGAAAACGCAATCAAAGGTGGAAGTTTACTTACAGAAGAGGTCTGGTCGGATGCTGCCTCGTCTGAATATGTTTCAATGAGCTGAAGAAGTTCTCGGTGTATTCTCTGTGCATTCTCCTCTGCAGTTGTAACATCACTAAGAACCCCAGCACCGGTTTGAACCTCCAAAAATGTCAATCAAACATGCTTTTCCGGGCACAGACAATTATACCTTAAATATTCCAAGCGCCTGCTGCAATCCTTCTTGGCACTCCTTGAACAGAGTACTGGTTTCACTCTGGCGAAAGAAACGTTTAAGAGTGCTGCCGGCTTGCAAAGCCTCGAGATAGACATGGATTTTCTGAAGTGTCCTACATTTACAGCGTCAACGATGTTCAAATACTCAAACATGTGAATTACTGCATGAATTTTCCGAGATGCTCTACTGTTGTCGGTGGCAGCACGGCTCCCTGTAACTTCACATAAAGCCCAATGATACCATACATGACGGCGTGGATTTCTTCAAGCAATGTGGCACATTGGTCCTGATTTCTTTTGATATTCTGTGGAGATGGAGATGGAGCCACAGGAGAAGAGGAAAGATATTGAATGCAGGCGTACCTGGACTGATTGTAACAAAGAGACGATGGTGTTTGAGATTGTCTTCAAGAACGGCGTTGAAAAGAGGTCGGAAAAGTCCTTAAGGGTTGATGCGGCCAGAGTTAAATAGTTCACCCCATTATTGAGGCGGATTTCGGTGACGCTGGGTTGGGGGGTCATATCTTGAAAGTGGACCGGATAACCGCTCGCGGCGGCATGGGCATTAAATAGTTCTATTAATTGAAAGAAGCAGGTTCCATCAGCTCCCGTTTTTCCGTCAGCCTCCTTGCAATTCGGAGGTGCCAAGTTATTGCTTTCACTTTATAGGTTTCCAAACCCGCAAGGACTTAAGAGCAAGCAGCAAGTAAACCAGCTCAAATCCAGCCCAAGCTTTTCGACCCCTAACACAGAGGATCCACAGAGAGCGGTTTGGCGACCATGGGAATCAATCAAGGAACTATAACTCCCGTTGGTGGCCGTTGGTCAGGCATTCCGTACAAAATGAATCCAGAAGGCGCCCACTTTATGCTACGAGGTCATCCGACACTGGCTATTATCGCTGCAATATGAACTTGTACGGCAAGATTAGGAAAGGGAGACTGTTTGCAATATTGATCGCAGTCGGATGGCACTGTAGTATCTGGAACTTACCGTGGCTAACATCCACAACCACTGGTTGAGATCGGTGAATTCAGCCTTGCGACGCGACCATATTCTAACGGACAAAGCTAAATTTGGCCCGCTTGCGTTGAGAAAGCAGATTGTACCAAACACTTGGAGTGGGCTGCTTATGGATAATGGATGAGGACTCATTGCCGGATGATTGGACACTCCCAGAGGGGGTTTTATTGGGTATATGGCCAATGAATGGTATAGGATAACTCACGCAGGCCAGAGTCCCACACTGGTTAAAATATTGCGTGTAACGGCATTTCCTCCCGGACAAAACTCACCGGCATGACTGGCCCAGAACCAGCAACACAAGTAGACAAACTTAGAATGCTTCTGCAGACTTTGACTTTGTTACTCCAAATGCTCCAAAATTAAAAAATTTTAAAAAAGCCGGGCGGCTCGGACGGCCTTTTTGACTTCAACCGAAATCACTTTTAGTTTTTTGATAAATTGAAGCGGCGTCCGGCAGGAGTCACACGCAGGCGATTCTCAGTCTCCGCTATAGTATAGATTAATGAAAATGAGCTAAGCGAGCGCGGAATAGCCTTTCTCGGCACTAATTGGCAAAGATGATTGCCAAAGAGTTGCGTCCTCAAGCTGCAGACGTCGCAGTGGTCTGGATACGGGGAAGCCACCCCAGGGCTATCTGGGGCAACGATCCATCGCAAGGTTCTGAGCAGAGAGAATCGGGAGCTCTAATCAAGGGCATTTCACTGCGATGGCCGAAGGATTTTTGGACCAAAAACATCATATCCAAACATGTCTCTCCGTTTAGCCAATTTTAGGCTCCCTTGGAACATGAACTGAAACCGATGTCTTTTGTGTCCTCTTTTTTGTACTCTTGAAATGAAACCTCTTTGCATCCAGGAATATACATTATTTTTAGTGGCATTTTTCACGCAGAAAAGAGCTGGGTTTGGGACCCAAACCAGTGACCGCCCATAAGGCCTTGGGTGGAGGTCTCAGGATCTCCAAGGCCTTGGTTAAGGGTAAGGCCTTGGCCAAGGGCACCTCCAAGGCCTTGGCTGATTTTTCCCACGCATCCAGGCGGTATCAAAAACAATAAATTTAAGCTTTAAATCTACTGATATCCCTCATCCGAGTCAATCTCAATGGCGCCGTCGTCGGGACGGGCATCCTCCTCTTTGTGTGCCAGTTCCTGCATCAAGATCTCTTCCTCTTCCATGACCGTGCAGACAGCTTGCGTGCGCGCGGTTTTTCTGCCCCGCCGAACAATAGCGCGCCGACGGAGAAGAAAAGATGGGAAAAATAAAATGACATAGTGATATTCACGTGATGCTCTAAGGCTTGGCCAAGGGCGGAACTTCCGGCCGAAAATGCCAAGGCCTTGGTCAAGGCCTTGTTAAGGGCTTGGAGTTTTAAGGCCTTGGGCCTTGGGCGATCACTGGCTGTGTTTGCGATACATCAGCTAGAAGCTTTCCTTTTTCGGTTGAGCGCGTCATGTGGGCGGCGTTGCCCCGCCGGTGGCGGTGCCCCTGCCTTTTGGGTATTTGGTGCCCGCGGCTTGAGGAGAGCATAAGCCCGCTTGCCAACGCGCATGCTGCAGGTACTGCTGCTCAAGGCTCACCGTCGCAATTGACAAGGGGACCCGCACCAATGGAAACACACAATTTCCCTGCCAGCGCACCAACATCCGCAAAAGCAGACGGAATACCCTTGAATGGGCCCTTGGAACGTGCTCAAGCCTAAATCACCGCTGACAAGGTGTGCACAACTTGCACAAGGCTCATTTGGAGCTCACGCTCCCCGCCTGTTCTGCGATCTTCATTGGTGCAGTCAACCCCTCCGCCCGCCTCCTTTGCGCTTGCCTGGTCGAGGGCCGCACCTATACATCCATTTCGACCATCCCCCGACTCGCGAGCGCATCGCGGAGAGAGGACGCCATCCTCTGTGCGATCTGTCACGTCCCGCACGCTAGACGTTAAGCTGGAACAGAGATGCGTTTACTTCCCGCTCGCTCGCGCAGAAAGCTCGGCGCGCCCTCGAGTCAGGCTGAGGCTGAAAGCGGAGCCGTCCACCCTCGCGCACGCCGCCCGCTAGGCATCCCACGTCCTTCTTGTACATCCACCTCCACCGCGTGACGACAAGATACCGTGCGTGGTGGGGCTCCGTGGCATCGATACTTTGACGCACCATACGCACGGAGGCTCTTCACAGCAGGTGGCGCGGCCTTGAGAAGCGAGGGAATGTCTGGCGCGGACGCTGAGAGACACGTTCCCGCGGGTCGTGGAGGAGGAAAGGACGACGAGGACGAGCACCACGAAGGGAAGGAGAAAGGAAGAAAAGGGGCCGCGCCCACGAGGGGCTAGGACGAGACCGTCAAGACAAGCCGCGGACAAGGACTGGCGAGGAGCCAGGCAGGACCCTAGTGTGTACGGTATGTCCTCTTTTCCTCCCCCTCCCTTTCCCTCCACCTCCACTTCCTAACGATCCCTCACCCCAGACTCTACGCATAACGTGCCCGCTCCTGGTCGATGCAATCGTCGTGGCAGGGCGATTGCGATTCGAGGCCTGGGCGAAGCTCCGTTGTAGCGGCAAATGAGTCGATGACGCCGAGGGCGACGAGGCGCGGGCCACGAGGGCGAGCGAGCGGGAATCGAATCCACTCGTCCCTGCCCCGACGACGCCTATGGCGAGCACCCACGCACACATCACTGAATCGCCGCCCGTCTTCACGCTCGCCCGCGTCCCCGCGTCCGCCCCAAAGACCAAAGACCGGCACACCGCGCAATCCCCTCGCGCTTGAGACCCTCCTCGCCCCTCCTTCCTTGCTTCCGTCTACTCGGAGGCGGTGGTACGATGATGGAGCGGGTGGGTGGGGTGTACAAGTCCGGGGAGAGGGAAGAACAGGCGTCGGCGGCCTGTACTTCTTCATCTGCTCATAGCGGCCTTCCGGATTATGGTCAAAATGGGACGGGGCGCGCACGCTTCGCATCCACGGACGACTTTCAGTCGTCTTGGCCATTCATACCCTCCTGCCTCGCATCATCCGTTCTTCACCCCTCATGATTCGCCTCGCCGCTCGATATTCTCATCCCCGCCTCCCGCCTTCCGCCGTCTCTGCCTCCTTCATCGTTACGGATGCTCTCCCTCCCGTGCTCTTTGCCCCTTAGATATCATTCGCACCGGGCGCTCCTGCAAATTGGACCTGGATCGGATTCCAGCCTGCGGATGATCGAGATGGGGGGAACGAGGAGTGGTCAAATCGGGTTCGGGCGCGCACGCTGCGTGGTCATGGGCCATGACCGACTTTGGGTGGAGCTTGCGGAGGAAGCTTACCGTATGACGGACGGGTTACTATTGCGTACATCTTCCGTCGACGCCCGCCCCTCCTTTCCACTGGCTTTGCTATCGGATCCTTCCTCCCCCTCCCTCCTTTCATTGTCCCCAGCCCGCTTCACTTCAGCTATGATGCTCATTCTCGCTGTCTACGTCCTCACCACTTCCCGTCGCGTTGGCCGTATCCTTCATCGTCTCTCCTGGACTCTGTACCCCATTCGCGTACCCACTGCTTGTCCTGCCCCGGTGGCTCTCCTGCACGTTGGGCCTGCGGTTTTACGATTGAGCGGACGCCGAGTGTCGGGCATGGCCCGCGGGGAAGAAGAGCATTCGCGCTATCTCTACATCTCACCACCACCTTCCGCTCGCTCTCCACACCGTGCTCTCGATCGATCGCCCTGCTCCTCATTCTTGGTCTTGACTTGATCTTTTCGTTTCGTAGGACGGAAATGGCCGAGCGCCGGCCAAGTCCGCGGCCGATTTGGACGAAGGAGCTACGTCATGACGGACTCTAGATTATATACTCCATCTCTCCGGCGTACTACTCTCGTGTGTATGGGATACAGTGGGATAGACGCGATCCGCGTATCTATGTATTCTTGGCACTTGGACGGAATAATAATCACGTTGATCCTGTACGAGCTCGATAGGATACGTATTACCTATATGGACACCTTTGTCGTCGTAGAAGCTGGAGGGCAAGCGAAAGCGTTTATTAAAGAAGGAACTGCTGGTCAGACGAGCCCCGCCGCCGCAGTCCGTCATGTCGGTGTCGATTGGGTGGAAGAACGGTCCAACAATACGGGCGTGTGTTGAAGCAGCGGGTTTTCGACTCTTTTTTTTTGTTTTTGTTGCACGTGACGACCCCTGTCCAATTTGCGCTTTATGACTTGAAATCATGAGTGCTCGATTCCACTCCAGCGTAAGCTTTTTTGCGCCAAATCTGGGAAATTTTGGGGACAACCTTGGCAGGAGCTTCACGCGTCTCGCACGGCCTACCACCCAGCATCACGATGTTCCTGATTGTCGCAACGTCGCCGCTCTCTTCTCTCTAGATTCACTATTCGATCATTTCACTGGCATGGTCAAGGCATGGTAGTCTTACGACGATCAAGCACTTTCAAGCAGTATCATGCGTGGACTTCTGGGCTCCGATGTTCTGATTCATCTGCAACCATTTTGGGTCGTTGCTCACTTCCAGACTGAATGCGTCGAAGTTAGTGCGTGGCCATTATTATATAGGATCTCTCTGGTGGATGCGTTCGTTATGGGAATGCATCAACCATCTGTCAACCTCGAAAGAGGCCGAAGCCCTGCACGTTGTGCGATAAACCGCCGCCCCACCTTGTGTCTGCCCTGGGATCTGACTCGTTGGACTTTCCTCTCTCTTTACCGCCAGCGCCGGTGGCCCGCTGTCGGCTGGCCTCGATTCAGCTGCCAACCCCACGCCAGCTTTGCAATTCATCGAACTGTCCCAATGTGCATTCTGAGGACCGCAAGCCTGTCCTTGATTTTCTTGGGCACTTTGACGAATGCATTGGACTGTCCGGCTAAAGACACAGAAGGAAACGCGCTCACCCAGGATGGAAGATCTGCCGAGGGACCGCCCTTCGTTTGCGAGTTCGGTAGTGCTGGGATCTGCTCCTACTTTGCAAATGTGCGTCGCAATTACCACCCCTATATCCACTATATCGATAATGCACCGGATGTGGCCAGGGGCCCCTCGACTTGACTGCTTCGACCTCGACTGCTTGTCCGGATAATCTCGCCCAGGCTGGGCCGCCGTGAGTCCCTCTTGTGCCAACATAACGTACTGTACTAATTTTTTCAGCGGTGGTCCTAGTTCAAGTTCAAAGTCACCCAGTCCATCTTCGTCACAAACCACCAATACGCCATCATCCACATCTACCACGGCTACTAGCGACTCTCCCAGGCCGCCAACAACTGATAACGGAGGCAGCGGCACCTCTTCCACACATAAAGCAAGTTCCACGCATGAAGGAAGTTCCGCACCGGCAGCAACTGTGTCGTCTATTAGTAACGGCAATTCTTTGTCGCTCAGCCCGACCTCCACATCCAATTCCCCCTCCAGCGGCATCGGGCCAACGAATATCGTTGGCACTTCAAGTCAGTTGCCTCCAGCAGGCGGAAGCTCGAAGCCAGCTGAACTTCTCCAAACAAATCGGTACTCATTCATTCTGTCATGAATCGTTTCCGCACATCTCACACACCCTTCCTTCCAGCGGTCGAGCCCGGACTACAGCAATTGTAGCAACAGTTGTCTCCGTCGGTGGCATGATAGGCCTCCTGCTCCTTTTATTGTGGCTCAGAAGACGTCGACGAAGGATCGATGAACGTGTGCTCCCGCGCCAGTACATTGACCATGAAGTCCCCGTAGGGCGGGATAAAAATGGGCGACTGGCGCGTTACACGAGCCAGATGGAATCAACTGACGAGTTCCCCTCCCCGCCACATCCCGTTCGCCTCCAGCCGGAGAACGACGAAGTTGAGACTCCAGATGAGGAAACATTGCCTGTGCGGATGCGCCGGGTTGAAGCACAATTGGCGGCTTTGTTGAACGTGGGGTTGCCTCGTAGCGCGCCGCCTAGCTACACGGGATAAAACATATGTTCAGCATTGTGTGTCGCAATAAATGGCCCGGGTTACATTTCACCGGGTATGTCGTCCGAATTATACTGTATATTGGGAAATGGTCCCAGGCGATGTGCGTGAACGAAGAGCGAAAGAAAACCTTGGAGAAAGTTCACTCAGGCTTAGCCGCGAATCGCACGCAGTAGACATCCTCAGCCAAACATCGACGACCAAATAAATACTTTGCGGGAGAAAGGGGCGTCGAGGAGTTGGCGCTGTTCTGTATTCGCACTCGTGCTCGCTCTCTACATCTCCACCACCTTCCGCACAGTCCCCACACCCCGCTCTCGATCGATCCCACTGCCTCCTCATTCTCGACTTTGGCATTTCGAAGGCGGAAATGGCTGAGCGCCGGCGAAGTCCGCAGGCGATTTGGCTGAAGGAGCTACTTGATGGCAGACTCTCGGTCCTTCACCCTCCGGGCATAGAGTAGTATTGTGTACATGAGGTGGCGCTCGTCTGCGAAGAGAGACCAGCGGACGAAACAAAATCTCAGGCCCGATGGATAAATGCGCTTTGGAGCAGTGCTCGAAATTTTTGAGCCATGTAATTCCAGGAACCCGAGATGAAGAGACGCCAATGATCAAGAAAGCTGAAGAAAAAAAAATAAACGATATGTCACTCAACTTTCACACAGAAATCGACTAAAACCCGTGTCATTACCAAGTCAAGCTTCTAAATAAATGTCTGTCTCTTATGACTGACCTTGGAGAGGTCAAAGATAAAAACAAGACAACGCTATGTGGCCCATACAACGCAATAGAACTCGATTACCGTTTACGCGGCAGTACAACAGGATTTAACACACGGACCCTCGTTTTCGGGACTTTAACAACGGCGGCGGGCTCTTCGCGCTGCTTTCCTTTCCCCTTCGCCGTTTCTCGCGGCTTTTCTTTCGCGGAGGGCCGCTCCCTCCCTGTCTCGCGAGGCTTTTCTTTGGCGGGCTCGCGCAGCGGCGGTGGAGGGGGCTGCCAGTCAGGAAATTTGCGACGCACGGCAATGCTGCCGTTTTCGAGGTATTCTGCGCGCGTCACGACACGTTCTGGGAAGGTAGGATCTGAGGCACACGCCATGGCGGAGTGGTAGGCGTCGAGAACTGGGCTGAGCGGATATATCAATGAATATCGAGCATGGTAATGAGGGAGGGACCGTGTGAAGTTGCTCACTCAGTCGACTGATGGAGGACGACGTCGCAGCCGACGGGCGCAAGCGACTGTAGCTCAAACAATCTGGGCGAGTGTTGAGAATAGTTTTCAGTTAAGCGCAGAAAACCATCTCACAGCCGCCGTCGAAACCCAGGTAATTTCGTGTTGCCGCCGATGAGGCCAATGTTAGCCCAGAACATCCCTTGTATATCGTCCGGCAGGAGGGAGATGGCCGCTGCAATGGTTTCGGGGAGCCCAGATTGCTCGAGACCTGTGAGGTTCAGTAGGATCAAGCGTTAGAGTCACTGATGAGCGCACCGATGTCGTCCGGACGAAAGATAATTTCCGGTACGCAAAAACGCTCATTACCCATAGTCAGCACCTGGTCTATGTCGAGCGGGATATCGTCGGGCTGTCGGATCTTCCCCGCTTTATTTTTGGTCAGATCAGGCAGAACGTACTCCTGGACGATGGAGTTGTTCTTCGGGTCACTGCTGGAAATAGATTTCAATCCAAAAGCACCAGCAGTCTGAGTAAATTGATTTTTACCGGCAGGTCTCGAGGTCTTTCTTAAAGTCCTGTGTGACGAAGCAACAGGTCTCCTTGACGTGGTTCATGATGTACGTCTCGTCCATCATGTTCCACTGCCGGAAGGACACAAGCTCCTTGAGCTGGTTAGTCAAGAGCTTGCCGCCGACGTCCAGCCTGAGAAGTGCATAAGATAATCTGATCAATTGGAATCGACGCGACCAACCGTTTCACAGCGTTCCAGACGATTTTGCCCTCCATCAGAGGGACGACATGGGTGAAGCTGAAACCGGAATCGACTATAAGCATGCACTCGGCCAATGGAAGACCAGGCTGGTCAAACAGGGTCCCGTGCGGGATTAGCGACGCGGCTGGCCGGGCCAAGTGAGCGAGAGATAGTGTCTGACATGCAAAATTTGCTGACGAGTAGCGCGAAAGTAGGCCTGAAATTCGTACTCCTCGAAAATGAACTGATCATATACTTCTTGGATTTTAGGGAGATTGAAGTATGGCTCCGTCATTAAGATAGTCGACTCTGTCGGGTTGACCTGGAAATAAATTTGGATCAAAGGGCGCTGTATGACGGGATGCAAGTTACATTTAGAACTTCGTCTGAAAGGACGCCATCCCATACGGCCTTTTGCGCATCCCAGTCCACAATATATCCCTGGACGTATTTTGTAAGCTTGGGTAGCCGCGCATTTCCACAGGCATGCCTTTTCGAGGGGAAGGCGGTAGCTCAGGGCAGAATAGTCCTTGCATTGATCCAATTCATGGCCGATGTATGTTGCTTTGTCGCCCTTCGAGCGCACCACGGCATTGGCGATGATTCTGAAATGCATTTTTTCAGCGCCTGAAGTCCGCACGCAGAAGTGTTTGAGGGTACCGTGGATGATCAGACGAAGACTCAGCAATTCCGGTTTTGATTGTAAAACCACCGTTGTCCAACACCAGGATGACCATGCTGGCGTGAAGCAAGCGCGGTTGTTTGGTTCAGGTTGGCTAAGCCTTTGAAACACCGCCACTGATCGATCGTCAACGAATTTGAACCCATCCTCACTGAGCGCTTGCGTGAATCAGAGTGACACAAGAAAATTATAATGGAGGACTTTCTCTCGTCTCCAATTTTTGAAAATTTATCTTTTTTTTTTGTTGGAGCGTTTATAACAATAGGGGAAGTCAAAGTTAGTTTCCGAAGGCGATTCACAGGTCGATTCAGATGTCGATTCAGACATCGATTCAGGACATCAGAATCGACCGAGAATCCATCAAAAAAGTGAATCGACCTGAATCGTCGTTGCTACTCCGGAGGAGCAACAGCATCTGAATCGCCTCTGAATCGCTTCGAGAATCACCTCGCATCTTAGGCCCCAGCAGTTATCCCAAGTTATCCTCCGTCATCAGATAAAATTAAATATAAATAAATATATTTTGAAACTCTTCTCCTCTAAAAACACACCGCTCGTACCGATGGGTCGCAAGAAAAATGCCGATGCTCCTGCTCCTAAATCTGCCCCTAAAGCTGCCCCTAAAGCTCCTGCTTCCAAACTGCCCGGCCGTAAGAAGTTCCCGACCGAGAAGCTGAAGGCCATGCGAAAGAAAAAAAGTGCGGACTCCGACAGTAGTGATGACAGCGCAGATGACGACGAAGACGGGGATGTCGAGGCCCCGGAAAATACTGCGCTCGACGTTGAGTAGGCTGCACTCCGAGACCAAATTTATCACGTACTCATCTATTTTTTGCAGCTGGAAAGACAACGACCTCAGTGTCACACTTGTCGCGCTCATTGGCGAGAACAAGGACATCAAGAGGTCGCTGTTCCCCCCCTGCGGCCCGAATGCTTCAACCAAAAATGGCGGAGGCACACCCAAGACCCACGCACTTTGGGAGCTGGCTGTGCTGCTCTTCGGAGAGATGGACAAATTCAAGGACGCCATTGCAGCGTGTACAACTCCTAAACAGAAGCGGTTCTTTGCGAACAAGATAAAAAACAGACTCGGCGCGTAAGAGACTTACTTATGTGTGCTGTAGCTATCGCTCACCCGTCTCCGTAGGATGGCAAAGATCACTCGGAAGTACAATAAGGAGATGGGGGAGACTGGGGCAGGGATAACGAGTGCGTCCCAGATCAACATGAATGCCACAAACACATTTACGACAAAGTGGGGTACGTACTGTCCTCCAAACATTCACTGCGCGAACTAATGCGCGTCGTCACGGCAGCCGAGATCTCCAAGAAATGCCCTTGGTTCTTTGAGATGCGCGAACTCATCGGCCAGCGGCCGAATCTTGTTCCTACCGGTCTTGGGCACAGCAGCACCCCAGTCGCATCCGGAGTCATCTTACCAGAGGAGACGTCTGCAAACGAGGATGAGAAAGATGACACAGACAATCACAGCGTCTCCAGCATCCCGTACGACGACTGGGAGCACACTCCTGGCCATACACCCGAGCCCGAGGCCCGCAAGCGCACCTTCAACGACATGGAAGATGATGGCGCAGCTGCGGGCAGCGGAGACGACTATGGGCCCTCGTCAGACATCGCAGACTCGGCACCTCATATCCCCACTCCGGACAACGATAGCGACGATGACATGGGTCTAGAGCACGCACAGGACACGGCTGACGACAACAACGATGGGGACGAGCCCAAAGCCAAATCAAAAGGCAGAAAGACCCACCGTAAAACCTTTGCCAAGCCGGGGACGTCGAAACCCGCTGTGCCTGCCCCTGCTGCTGCTCCGAAGCTCACGAAGAGGACGAAGGTTGCTGAGTTTGCGGAGATTGCAAAGGAGGACGAGAGGACACGCCAGAAGGAGCTGGATTTGGCGACCCTGCGCACACGCCAGCAGATGAAGGCTACGGAGTCAAGGGGGCGGTATCTTGAAAAGCGTGAGGAGAGGAAGAGGGAGGAGAAGAAGGGAAAGAGAGAGAAGGAGCTGGCGAAGCTTCGTATCAAGGAGCTCAAGCTCATTCAAAGCCATGAGCGACACATGCAAGCGGCCAGACCGGACCTACAGTCATCCACCTCCCACGCTGCCAGCTTCTTCGGTTCCCGCTCTTCTCATGCCTCGTCAAACTCATCTCGCTATGCAGCCTCGGAGCCCGACTACACCGACCTCGACAGCTTCGCCGGGAACGCGGTCGCGGGCCCTTCGACTTCGCAGCTAGACTACAGCAATTTCGACTTCAATTCTCTTCCCAACTCCTTTGGTGACGGCTCATAAATAAATTCGGCTTGCGTATTAGATACCCTGACTTCCCTGACATTCCCTCCACCTACTGGCTACTGTCGTTACTTGCTATACTCGCTTCCACCTTACGCTCATTTTTCTATAACATTTACCCACACTACTGACGTTACTCTACTGGCTATTCCTGCCCATTGTCACTACTCATACCGAGCTCCTGTCGCTGCCTTCGTTCACGGTGTCGGTTCCGTCTCGCCTTCGCCTTGAATAGACGCCGTTTAAGCTCCTCCCGTTTGGCTTTCCCCGCATGGACTCGGGTGCCATTCTGTGCTAGTCCAGTGTTTTCCTCGGATTCGGAGGTCGACGAAAGCCCTTCATTAATGAAGGGATCTGCCATTACAGCTTCGTCATCACTGTCTGCACCCCGCTCCTGCTCTTCACATTGCATTGCAAAAGTATGAATGCCAATGCAGGCAGCGATCCAGTACGTCGCAAATCTGTGTGTCTTCTCGTCCTTGATATTGACGCGTAGCCCCTTCATTGATTGGAACCGGCCTTTAAAAAATCCAATAGCATGTTCCGAGCGGATACGGACCATGGAAACATGGTTATTAAACTCCTCGTTTCCCTCGAGGAGACTGAACGGCTTCTTGAACGGGGATATCATCCACTTTTCGAGCTGTCATTGATACTGAGGACATGTCTGATATTGTGAAATAATTAATCATACAGTGTACGCTGAGTCGGCCCAAATAAATTCATCATCCTCGAGTAAGGTCTCGCGCTCTTGAGCAAGACGTGTTCCCTCCCACGCAGTCGAGTCGTGCGCACTGCCGGTAAAGCCATAACCGAAGTCTATGATACGAAGATTTGGAAGGGATACAACCTAGCCGCAAGACAGTCAGAGTGAGCACCCATGATGTTTGCAAAAGTGGAAGTAACGCACTTGTACATTGAGCGAATAATTGCATTTACGATCAAAATAACTCTCGCCAAACCAAAATGGTCTGTCAAATAGAGCCACCAGTGTACCGTCTACCATACACCATCCGTCACGCCATGCCTTGCACGAATGCGCCTCGACCCAGGCCTTGGCCTTTTCTTTCTCCTCGGCTGTTGGCATCCGAACAGCCTCCGCCATGAAATCAGGACGGAGGATAGCCGTCATGACACGGCGCGTCACTACTGTGATGGTCCCTTTCCCGACGCCAGCCCAGTTTGCGACCTTCTGAAGGCCGGCTGCATTGCCTGAGTGCCCAAAACGAAATAACACGATGGCTAGCTGATCCTCGACAGGCATCTGCGCATTCGGGGAGTCGTTTGCGAAGACGGGATCTCCGGCAATCCTCGCGACAAGTTTGTCGAAAGTGAGCGGGGATACACGCAGTTCCTGACGGAACAAGTCTGAGCGGGTGTCCTTCAAGGTGTCGAGGACATGTCGGATGAAGGCAGGGCCGGGGACATGGGGAAAGTTGTCGCGTGGCATCTCGTAACGCTCGGTATACATTTCCTCGAGATTGTGTTGCACCCATCTCAGGGGATTATTCGAGCGACGGTCTGTAAGTTCCTCGCCATTCTGTATCGTGTCATCTAGCCAGTCCTCCTCGTCATCTCCATCAGCACCCGATGAGCTGGAAGTATCGCTGTCAGACGTGCTGTCAGAACTGACATCCTCGTCCTCGTCCGAATCGGGATATCCAGCCGGGTGCAAGTCCGGCATACTGTCATCGCTGTCTGAGCTTAAGAGGGAGGTGGAGTCTGTGAGGGAATTAGAAGAACTTGACGAAGACCGTCGCCAATCCGAGCCAAGGATATTAGACCAGAGGTCGGTGCTGTCAGACGTGCTGGAGAGGTCCGAGGTGATCAAAGAACTGGGGGAAGAGTCCCCGGAATCCGAGCTAGATGTCATGCTGATGGATAAGGTGTCGAAAATAGGGTCCATGGGTTCCAGAGGCGCAAAAGTCGTCAGCACTTCGCTCTCCGGTGCGGTAAGGCCAGCCCGCTCAAATGCGCGGCGGGTTTTTTTCTTCCGGCGCAAAGCATTTTTGAGACGAGTAGTGTGATGATCGAGGAAAGTTTTGACTATGTCCCGAGCCCGCCGCTGGCGCGAAGAAAGGCGGGGCATGAGCACAGAGAAAATTCACGTCGGCGATCAAGACAAGATGACAGAGAAGTTACATAAACCCTTCGAAATTGAATTTGTTTAAAATATTATGACTGTAGAGCAAAACTAGTTAAGTGGGCCAAATCTCTTGGAGAATCGTCCCCAGAATCAACACCCGAATTGGGGGGGTCAAAGTTGATGTCGCTTCATGATGGATTCTGACTTCTGAATCCAATCATGAATCACATCTGAATCGACCGGTGAATCGCCTCCGGAAACTTAACTTTGACTTCCCCTAATGCTACTCAGTCTGCACAGCATTCCAAGCGCAGCCGCCGGTAGAACTGTTTCCAGTATAGCCGTGAAGTGATCCAGGAAGAAATGCTGTTGTGCGCAGGTTTCAAACCTTCATGTGGGACTCTAGCTGCTCGGTATTATCCTACTCCATTGTTCTGAGTGTTGGGCCGTATACTCACTAAAACCCTCTTCAATTTTATCCAGCCATCCGGCAGGGAATCTTCGTCAAGGATCGCCACCGCTCCATGTGTCGTGCACTAGTTGCTTTTTCGTGGCGAGAGATCCGAATCGAGCTCGATTTGTGAGTAACTGATTTGATCAGCGCCACCCAACAGTCATGTATCTCGGCCCCTGACGTGGGGGGTGTGGGTCTCAAACACTCTCTTATTTCTTAAATTCCACATCAAATACATTGATGTTGAGACGATAATTGTGAAAAAGCGATTCTGGGATGGCACTCTCTTGCCATTAGGAGAAGTAAATCTGGCGACGCCGCAACCCAGGAGAAGCACTCAATTCAACTTGGGCCAATCAATTTTGAACACAATTCAAAAATAACATGTTACTGGCATGGACTCCAGCTTTCTATGGACGACTTCGTTCGCAAATCGGGGGCAATTGCATTGAGTGTATTCCCGTCAATTCATTACCTTCATTGGAAGAGATGAGGAACGTAAGTATGTTATTGAATACGGTGTGCGATGAGGAAATACTACTTGGCATAGAACGTTGATAGAACGCGTCAGTTCATAAAATCATCATGAGGAATATAAGTGCAGAAGGATGTGCGCGTCAAGGAAAGAGAGAGCGATTGAGGATAGAAAGTTCCTCAAACTCTCATCTGTAGTCGATAAGAGCTACCACTCGGAACCAACGTACAATACCCAGCCGGTCCTATCACGACTTGGCTCTAGTCCTCGGAAACACAGCTGTCCGCATAGGTAGTCGAGCCTGCGCAGGCCATCCTGCGTTTCCGGACCCCCACGAAGGGCCCACTCGAGCTCCGCGCGCTTCTGGCGCGCCTGTGACCACTTCTGGTACTCGGAGCGGAAGACATAGTGCTGGAAATTATCCATGATCGCGTTGAACACGTCGCGCACGCGGATGCCGGCGGGGTTTACGACCATGAACTTCCACGGGAAACCCGCGTCCGTGCATGCGACCCCATTGATATACATGTGAGTGATGAGGGGGCGCGTCGCGGGCTGCGCGAGGTCAGGCTGGGAGAGCGGGATTGATACGTCGTTAGGTCCGCCATACAGAATTGCGAGTTTCCCCGAACGGATGTTCCAGTACACTGGCGCGGGGCCGCAGACGGCCGGTTTGAGAAAAGGGTTGAGCTCGCATTCCCACGGAAAGGGGAGTGGTTCGCTCGGGCTGGTGAGTGGCCAGTCCGTGGGTGGGGGAGGGAGAGACGGGTGCTGGAGCCCACGTATCCAGCGCTCGGGGTGGATATTGCCGCTGGGGCTGCGTAGACTTGCAAACACCTCTTCGGGATCAATTTCATCCAGATCGATTGTGCGATACGGCGTGGGACTTGGCGCTGAAGGGTTTCAAGGAAACCGAAGTGTATCATCGTCATCAGTGCCACAAATCCGACGCACTGCACTCACTGAAAGTATTATGGACATCCACGCCGTTAACAGTCGGTCGCGAGTATGCAGCAAATGCCCGCCATTGGGACAACGGGACGTGCGCAATTTGTTTAAACTTCTGGTCGTCATTGTACTGGTTAGCGCATGTACTCTCAATTCCTCGTCCCACAGGTCGTGCTATGCAGTCAGAAATGAAATTGATCAGTCGGCGCAATGCACAGCGGAAGAGAATTATTTACACTTGAACCCACATAAACTCCGAAATAGACGGCCAATATTCCTGCCGGGGGTGGTCTGTCGAGTGGCTGCGTACATCTCGACCGCGTTGCGTACAGTTTTGGATCTTGGTAACGCGGCATTATGCCCAATAAACGAGTCGGGAGACGGAAGCCAGGGCGAGTTGAAATCATCGATATTCCTTGATTGCGCATACGGTGGCCAGGTATCCCTGAGCAGGTCCATTGGGCGCCGACCCGTTTGTGGGGGCGATATCATGATCAAGCCCGGAGGCGCCACGAGGCAAATAAGCGCCGAACAGCTCGGCGGAAACGTGGCACCAGTGGGAAGGAAGAGGATTCAACGGGGGAAGAGTACCCAGGCTTCGTTACGGGGACATGGCCAGACTCCTCAGGTACAAAGTTGCAGTGTGGCGCAAAAGAGGCTCGGCTATCTCCGACAAGCAGATGCAATCAAGCGCAGGCGCTTAACTTCACAGTAAGCGCCCAACTTCCACCAGTGCCAGTTATAAATTCAGCACATTTACCATCAGGACATGGATACTAAGTACAATACCAATGGATACAAGGAGAAGGAGGGTGTATTATTGAGAGAATCCTTTGTAGATTGAGGAGAAAGGAACAGTGAACGGCGTTGATGTCACACTCAGACCGCAGTTCAATAATGATGCGATGTGGTGTGAGTGTAGTTGTAGGTCGGGCAAAGTTGATCCCAGGCGACTGGAAAGGCAGATTAATCAAGGATTTTTTTTAGGGTCTGATACTGACGAGGTGGGTTCTCTTGCGCGATAGCGGGGATGTTCTCCGCGAACACGAGAGCGAGGCCGCTGCACACATTCAATTTAAGACCATTGATGCTGAAGAATGGATATAGGGGCACGCACGCGTCAAGATGCCAATCGATGTGGCAGTGGAGGAACCCTGCGGATACTCTTATTAGTCCCCGGAATTCAACATTCAAGTGTTCTCACAAGGTCCGGCGTTATCGGTCACGAACCTATCGCGAATACATGATCAACTCCTGTGCAGAACGGCGAAAAAGATGGTGTATACCGGAAAGTCGTAAGATCACTGGAATTGGCTCCCGTGGACACGACATCGCGGATCACCTGCGTGTGGGCGTAAAAGTTCAGTGCGACGAAGGATAGCAGGAGCAGAATGGTCACGGACCGGGTTCTCCCAGTTGTATGTGTCGTTTCCAGCGCTGCGGACCACATAGAAGTTGTGCTGTAACATTTCGGATCAGAATACTGGTCTGACGTCTACTCCAAATATACATACACCGTGGAGGTGGAATGGATGCTATACGACGAATTAGATTCCGCTGAAATAGAATCACTCGACTCACAGGTGAGCCGGGAGATCCACCCGGTATGCTGATTTCCACGACCTTGTTCGGCGCGAGCTCGTAAAGGTTGTTCGTTGGCAGAAGCTCCTGTGCCTTGTGCTTCCCAGAGAGGATCTGCAGCAGGACCGGTGTAGTCGGAGGCTCGAACGTCTGTGCAAATGATCGCTCAGCAACTTTCTGTCCCTGGACCAACGATGATTACATACTGTGCCATTGAGTTGCCACTTGAACGTCGTCCGGTTCAAAGTGATTTCGAACCGGAGATTGTAATCCGCCCCACCCGGGAAATGCTTGCCAGGCACTTTAGACGGCACGAGCGGATGCAACGCCGTCTCCACCAGCGGCTGCTTGATTGCGGAGTTTGTGGTAGGATCCCGCTTCGGCGCCCCAACGTAACGCAGGATCGCGCTGTTGGTCGCGTCGATAAAGCCTTGGTTAGAGTTGGCGAGCGTTGGTTGCGCCCGGATCCAGTAGTTGGAGACAAGCTTGTTGGCGGTCAGCACGAAGGAGTAGCGCTGGCCGGCTGTGATACAGTGTGAGTTTGAGAATGGATCACGGGAGAGAAGGAGGTAATTACCGAAGATCTGGATCGAGTCGACGGTGAGCGGCTGGTGGTTGACTCCGTCCACTTCGATAATGGTCATGGAGTGTCCGTCGATGCTGAAGGGAATTTATTACTTCGAGCGGATGCCGAAAGCACGATGGTCTCTACCTGAAGATGAAGTTCGGGTCGCAAGAGATTGAGACGAGCCGGAACCTTCAATGAAGTTAGCTTTCTGTGTGCAAACCAAAACGAGAGGCTGCTCTAGTACCGATAACGTTTTCCATGGGAGACATTGATGACCGCAAGATCGGAAAGTGGTCCACCCGGATAGCGCCCCAACCCGTTTATGAGCGTTGAATTGAGCACCGCAGCGACAGTTTTGGAGACCTGTGGTGCGGGGAAATGGTACCAATCAGCGAGCGTCAAAATTGTCTGCTCTTTTGTCTTATTAGTCGGATGTGATGTAGAATTCCAACAGGTATTCACCATTATCAACGTCTGAAAATTGGGGAAGGCATCAGGGGCAGAATGTGGACAAAGAAGAATCCCAGTAAAGAATCTCGGCAACGCACCATAAAGATGCTTCGCCGGGTCATTGGGATCGTAGACTGTGATGAGGTTAGATATGTTGGCAGATGGGTGTGTGGTGTCTACTTACCAACAAGAGGTCCGCGAAGGCCGTCGCAGTACTGGGTTGCTGTGTATATTTTAGTAAATTTCACACCTTGAACATAGACCGGACACGAACAGAGGTGACTGTGGTACCAGAAGGTTCCTGCTTGGTCCCTGAGGTATATTTAGAAAACGAGCGGTAGTATGGATATCGATAATGATTTACGGAACGTGGAAGTTGTACGGAAAGGAATGGCCAGGAGTGATGGGGCACTCTGCGTTGTGTCAAAGTCAGCAGAAAAATCAGACGCCCGTTGGAGCGACTGACGTGTAACCCACGCAGGACCGTCCTCCCAATTGGTGCCCTTCTGGAAGAGTCCATGCCAATGCTATCGCGGACGCAAATTGGTTATTCCTATGATAGGTTTGTCAGGGAGCGAAAGGCACGTACGATGCTGGTATCCGTCAACATGGTATTATCTGTCAACTTGTCCTCGACATTGATCAAGAAACGATCTCCCTGTGAACGTCAGCATTGCTTCAGCGTCTGGAGAGTGCGCACCTTGTTTCCTTTGATGAGTGGCCCTGGAAAGGTTCCACCGGCGAGAACAGCACTTCTGGAATACCCGTCTGGTGCGATGCGCTTGTTGACGAGCTCAAGATTGGTAGACGGACCCTAAATATAGTTTTAATCGTAAAATGCGGGAGCGATTTGATTTACTTACAATTGCAGCGTTCGTTCCTGAAAGGATAGAAAAAAATAAAATGGCAGCGGACAGAATCATGGTGTCCCTGAAGTGAACAAAGGGAGAAGAGCGAAGATAAAATTAAAGGATTAAACGGGAGGCAGAAAGTATGAAGGATGGCGGCATTGTCGCAGGGCTTTTATAGTGAGCCCCCACCGGTGTTTGAGTAGAGATCTTGTACCGACCTCGGTCCCGCCAGCGACCGCAGTTCAATTGGAGACAGGGCGGTACGTGTTTCACGACGGAGCGGGTTCAATGAAACCGAGAGCCAAATCTGCCGAGCCCACGAAATCTAGACCGCCTACCAAGCTCAATTTCAAAGCGGCAATTTCGTGTCGCAAGATGGAATATATTCATCCATCGGCTCTACAAGAGACTTCGGTCATTCCTATTTTCTCTGCTTCATTCTCCGAATCCGAGACAGTGTTCACGAATCAACGTCGTACTCAGATGAGGTCTTGATGCCGTATGGCGAGAATATATCCCGACGAACCCAGACTGCGACAATTTCGCCAGGATAGATGCGGCAGTTGCCTTCCGGGTCTCGGCGATGGATGAAGGACAAGGGGAACGAGGGTGTTCGGGAGGAAAGAGTGATGATTCATTTCATGGTTCCAGTCAGCTGAAATGACAAGCTCTGCGTTTGGCCTTGAGCTTCTACGCCACGGTTGACATCGTTGGTTGCAATTTTGCAAATCACTTTTTCATTACAGAAAGTAAATCCTTATTTTGGATAATCCAACAATGGTAGAACACTGGGCAGAAAAGTGAAGCCTAGGTGAGCATGCCACATGCAGATCCGATGGAGATCATTAGCCAGCCAATGCGATGTACACAGGTGCGAGAATCAGTTCCGAAATTGCCCGAGCCGCATATGCAGAGGTACAGTTTCAGCTGCTAGTCCTCCATTACTGTTGCGACAAGTTTGCGTGTAATGACTCAGAGCGGAGAGCAATTTATCACGGTCTCGAACGGAAGATATCCGATGACTCCTTCCGTCGAAGCCTCCGGGTCAATAGTTGAGCAGTGGGCTCTTGCGGTTGACGAGAAGTATTAATGGGATCTGTCCGCGGGAGCCCGGCGCCACATTAGATATAAGATCGCGGCGACTTGATGCGCTGGCCGGGATGGTATGTAGAATCCCCAGTTCGAAGATTCAGACGTCTTCAACTCTCGGCGGCCAATGACGTTGGCTCAATAATGCCGCCGACCAAGGGGGTTACCCGATACATGGGTATTACCGTTCACAACAAAAACCGTACACCGCAGGATTGCCAATGAATTGAGCAAACGGGATCCAGGCTAGAAGCGCGAGCATTATGGACGATTCGAGGTTCTTCTTGAGTCGAAGTTGCTCCGGCGGCACTCAGGGAAATAGAACCTCCAGAAGGTTAATTGATTCCGCTTTCCGTCAGATTGAGATTCTCTTCGACATCCAAAGTTGACAGAGGTTGTGCGAGGAGTTCTATGGATATAAGAAGCCCGCGAATTTCGGTTCCTGACATGAGTGGAAGAAGTTCGCTGACAGCCCGCAAATAGATCAATATCCTGCCGATATCCTGAATTTTCAGGGCGAAAACACCGCATGGGGGAGTCATGATGTGCGAGGTACATTGGCATATGAGGGAATGAAAGTTTCGATTCAGTCGCGATAAAAGCACAAGAGAGTTCCACAAGCGACCAGATTTTGCGCCATCGCAAGCGGAATATCAATATAGCGCCGAGATAGAAGCGGATGCTCCAGACAGACTGTCACGGTCGAGATCAAGGAAGCTCAGTACAGCCTTTGGTCTTGTCACGGATTCATTGCGATTATTACCTGGGCTACAGCTTTGAGCCTGTTTTCAGGAGTCTTAGCCCACGATCACGCCAGGCGAATAGAAGGGTTGAGACAAGGGCGAGGATGGTTGTATTATTGAATATTTGGTAGCGCCGCTGGACTCGCTCAGCTGGAGAGGTCTCCCGAAGATTCAGAAGAAACAGGAAGAAACCTAAATATAGCACATGATTTTCCAAAGACATGCGCAAACACTGTAGCACTGCCGCGATCAAGGTCTTTTCATCTTTAACGCTGTCACAGTTGGGCAGACTCAGAGCGTTTTGCGGGTTTTCGTTTTAACTTTGGAATAGCTTACTCCGCCGCCGCCAACTTGAAGGCATGGTGCATTGAATTAGCATCAATATATTCACTTAATCCCCATCATTTAGAAGCTAAGTAGTGGACAGCCAGCCACAGCCTCAGTTCTCATAAAGCGCGTACGGTCCTGAATGCATGTCCGTCCACCTATTGGATCCCCGAGCATTCATGTCACTGCAACTCACAACAGAGTCAGCTATTTCATTGGTGTAACTGGTTAGGAATTCCTGAACGTTCGCAGGGATTCTGCTACCATTTGGGCCAGTCGAGCGCTCATTTCCGCCGCAGGTACGACCACACATCCATCTTCCAAGTATATTTACCTATGCTCTTCAGGACTTTTTCTTTTCGACTTTGCTTTGACATTTACGAGCGAGATTGAATTGTATCGCCATTCTGGTCAGGACCGAAAACTGCTGTGGAGTTTCCTGGCTCTTCGATATTTTCCTGCTTTTTATCAGTTCCTCATGCTGTTCGCGATCGTCTACAACAATCCAACTATCTCGGTAAGCATATCTGTGCTTCGATGTTTGTGTATTGACGGCCACACACATATAGAGGTGAAATTAATGAATCGAAAGTGCTGCACCCAATTAAGCAGCTTCTCAGTTGCTCCGCGCTGGATAAAGCCGCTTTGGCTCTCGACACCGCATTTCAACTGTCCTACATTGGTTTGTTCTTGGACTCTACCGGAATGGGAATCTTAGAATAAGTTTAGGCATAATTTCTTGGCGAGTCAAGGTGATCAGTGGAAACTTTGTGGCCGTCCCACTGGCGATCCTAGGGTTTTTACCGCCCATTATCAACATAGCCGTATCAAATCCATCAGTATTTCCTCAATGCCGTCTTCTCGACATGACTCCGCCCGCCCGGTGAGTTGCTCGATCCTTCAATCGCGTTTTTACTTATTGCTTTACCTACTCACAGGATTGGTGCGCGATCTTCGTTTTGTTCTGTCCTGCAGCTCAGTTGTTTGGTGCAGTCACCATTTTGCCGTGTCTCAGAGCCGTCTTCGACGCAGCTACAACCATCGCGCTTTTCGTGAAGCTGTTTCAACATATCGCATCCATGGGCGCCCTGGCCTCAAACACAGTTTCTTTCGTCCTTACAGAAGGTGGGATTCTTTTCGGCGAGTGATGCGATGTACTACCATCTGTTACAGAAATCAAGGATATAATGCAAGTACATCTCGCGGTCGAACCTTTCGTTCAGTTGACATCAACTGCGCAGATTGATATTCGCAATTATGACGATGGAAGCTGTGTTTTTTCAGGTGCGCGATGACGTTCCGAGTAGACGAAATTTCCTCACTTTCCGATCGCGACAGATTCCATCGGTGAGTTTGAATTATAGTCTTTGCGCTTTGCTCATGAGGGGCGGATAATAGGCTCGCGCCCATGCGCGCAATTTTATAGTTCCGTTTGTTGATTCGTAAGTGCATGGCCCAAAATAAAGCAACACTGAAACTTCGTGACAGCCTCACCGCCCTCTTGGCGACTAGGTTTATGTTGGAGTTGGAGGAAAAGGGCCGGGATCGCAAGAGGAGTCGACCGGTCTCAGATGCATGTTTGCCGTCCACTGGCCCTACGCTGGTAGCATCCGAGGCGCCGACCTCAGCGCTTCGAGGTGATGATTCTGCCTCGTCGCTCAACGTGGGTTTGGACTGTCCGTTTCACATTTCTTTCAATAACGCTTTTGAAACAGACATTTGAGACACGAAGTATCGGATGGAATCGCGTCGGATTGTGTCTGGGAGCCCGCGCGTTCTAACTCGCATTATCGAGAGATGTACAAATATTATACCTGATCGGGCATGGCCTGGGTATAAAATTGGGATTCGGGTGGATGCGGCCGGACCAACGGTGAACTCGTCGTGTCTTCTATGTCAGATGTTCGACCATTCTGTCACGCACACATAGCCCTCGACAGCTTGCAGTACCTATAACCCTTGCCCATCGTCGACGTCCTTCTTCACCCACCCTCATTTGAAACCTGGCGTCCATGAGTACCGTTACGGACGAGTAAATTCGCCTTATGATGCGTGTTTGCTCTTCATCTGACCATCATAGTGCGACCCCAGTTGTTTGCGCCGGCCGGGCACTCGTGTCGGCCGCAGGTGACAATATCTATTGCGCGCATGATTAGTCTAATAGGGTTATACTTCTACGACTTCGTGTTGACATTGCAAAGCGAGGTAGAGTTTTATGAGGGCAAGCGACGTCAGAGGAAGACGCTCGCGATGTTCATTGCTCTGCGCTACCGGTTCGAACGTTCGATGATTGACTCGGTTCTCGATTTTTATTTATTTCTCAGATTCCATCGGTGCGTGAACTAGGCTTTTGTGATCGACCTCTTGGGCCACACGACGGGCAGGCACGCATGCAGGCCAGAAGCTTCGTAGTTCCCAAGTAGTTCCGTTCGTTGACTCGTGAGTCGCTCAAATATTGTGCCCTCGATGTTTGATAGCACCGGGAGATAGATTAACGGCGGTATTGGCCGTGCGATTTATTTTAGAAATGGACGAGAGGAGCAATGAAGCCAGCAAACAAGGTTCCAACGCTACTCCCATCAACTCGTTAGTCGTGGTTGGCGCTGGGATTGCATTTGCGGATGTTTGCATGTGTTGTTTTTCTTCCATCAGCTTCCATTATTGACCATAAAACAAACATCAATACACCGACGCGCATCGACCAAAGCGTTGCACTCTCCTCCCTGCACTTACTGTACCTCTCTCCTTCCAACTCTCACTATCATGGTGCTTTCAGACTCCGCGTCTGATTCTAATACTTACGCCCTGCAGAAGGCCTCCTCGGTCTCGCACAACAGTTCATGGGTAAGTTGCTACAGCCGCCATAGTATTAATTGTGATTGCTCATCCACGTATCCATCCCAGCTCGCAAGTATTCTTCAATTCACCCCCAGCCAGTGTCTGACCGCAGATCAAGACAATGACCAGCGCCGTCCGCCAGGCTGCGGAGGAGAACCCAGAGGACGAGGAACACTACCAAAGGGCGACCCAGCACATCACAAACCACCCTGTACGGTTCCCCGGCTCCACCCATTTTGAGATATGGTTTGAATTAACGCGATGTACAGGAACAGCACCAACCCCTCTCAAACGACGAGGCTGAAGCTGCAAAGGAGACAAAGCAGAAACAACAAGGAGGACTTGGAGTCCCATGGTGCGGACGCCGTCGGCGGTGCCGTCGTCGCCGAGGTTGGTCCCTCATCATTGATTAGCTTAGCTCTATCACAGGCACGAAGGACGATGGGACTCAACTTGCTTCTAGGTGATGCAGAAAGTCATGGCCAGCGGAGGAAACATTGATATCAACACGCTCCTGCCACTTGTCATGAAGGAGGCCAGTGGTCTGCTCAACTCGAGCGGCGGAGGCGGAGGCGTCAGCTCGGGCTTCAAGGGCGAGGTCATGCAGAAGGTCGCCATGACGGCCTTCAAGTCCCAGCTCAGCGGCGGTGGTGGAGGAGGTATGATGACCTTACTCCAGAAATTCATGTAAAGGACTGTAAACCGACGGACACTAAATGTTGTACTTTTGCCGAAATCAAAATGTTTTGCTGAATCACCTTGTTCCCAGCCTAAGTTTGTGAGGCAATTTCCCCACCATTTACGTGTTTAATGTGTTTAGCTCGCGACTCGATAAACCCTATCCCTGAATTCACCTTTAATAATTCCAGAAGAAACTTGTATTGTCGGGGTGCTCTATATATATTCGTTAGATTAGTAGCCAGACAAGGGTGCGCTGGGCGCACACTCCGGAATGATGAAAATGTACATTTAATAAAGCAGTGGTGGGTATAATCGTCGAAACGGCAGCGCTTAACGGGCATCCTAATTAAGATGTGAGATGTAGCAGATGTAGCTACAGGTAGCTACCTAGTGCGTGTACATCAGGATAATTCCTGGACCTGAACGGGACCGTGCCGTGTAATTCTACCTACCTACCTACCTACCTACCAACCAATGATCTCCGTTAATTATTGGCGCCAACTCAACGTTAGCTAGTTTATCTCCCTGTATCACGTATAGTGCCACATGGGCCCCAAGGGGCCCGCGCGCACTTTAATGGAATTATGAATGAATGAATGAACATCAACCCTAATGTATGCTGAGTTCATCTCTAACTCGACCACACTAGATCGGCTGTGTGAGGTCTACAAACGCCCTGCGCCAGTTCACCTCAACATCGGTCTCCCTCTTTTTTTCCCAAGTTTTGATCCATTCAACAGTACTTAATGTAGTAATACAGTAGTCAATTCAAACGGCATCACTGAGAGTCGCGTACTCGGTTCAGACCTTCTATAACAACCCAGTAGCATGCAATAACGCACCAAGGTACATTTTAGCTCATCAATCAGTCATCAGAAGTCGTCCACTGCGTGTTCATCGTGTACTCCGTCGCGTACGGGTGTACGGTGGAGATCGCCGGGTGGTCCAGCGTCGTGGAGTGCGTTATGTAGCTATTCCGCTGCGGGAGCCGGATCTTGGGATCGCGGAGGTTGAACATGAGGCGAGAGATCATGACTGAGGAGACGCTGGAGGGTGTTCAGCGCGCGGTCCAGAAGTTGCCGACAAACCATAAAATATGGTGAACTCACACGTTGGTGACGGTTGTGGCGCTCCCTCGCGTGAACGGCTGTAGAGTGGTGTGAGACACGCCTTAGAAAGGGCATAGAATTAATTCTATACTAACGTTGCCCATCTGGAAATAGGTCGGGATCAATGATTGAGGTAGACAAGTGACATCGCCAGGCACGTACAGTGTAGGTCCCGATGTTACATGCATTGCTGATGATCATCAGACTAGAAACGTTAATTAGTGTATTCAGAGGCAAGAACGGCGGACGGCTGTCAACGACGTACGCGAAGTACACAGTGCCTAGAGGCTGCTTTTAGTGTCGCAGGATAGCAGAAAAGTCGAACGGACGCACCATCTCGGACGAGAATAGTCAGCAAGTCGCCGCGGCGCACGTTGAGTTTGAGGGCCTTGAACAAGGTGAGGCCGAAGATCATAACGTCGAACACAAGCTAGGGGTATAGGTTTAGCCTGGAGGACACCCACTTGGCAGAGATACGTACCATGCCACTCCAAGCCTCTGCTAAACCTGGAACCCAAGGGGAAACGTTAGATAAGGCGGGATCAATGACATTTGATTTCCGCACGTAGACTCCTGCCACAAAGAGGTAAATGATTGTACTGGCAACGGGCCGAGGAGGAATACGCACTTGGCATGCGAAGTACCTAACGGACATCCAAATGCTGAGATTTGTGGAGAGAGTGTATTAGCATCGTTTCCGGATAAGAGAATCCACTACGGAGAGGTGAGTTCCAAGATTAGGGCAAGGAAAATAGGCACGTACGACAGCGAATGCGAAGGCTCCGAGTGTAACGACAAGGGTGAGTGCCAGGATAGCTTTGTTACGCTCGTACAGCGCATATGTCCGCGTGATAAGTATGACTAGAGTCGAGTTAGATGCACAATCATGGGAAACATTCACGACACGACGGACCTGCGACCAAGACCTGAGACAGTAACGCAAAATATTGGTGGTACGCGCGCAATCCTCGACACCTGATTTTGAAATTAGATACTAGGGTTGAAACTGGATGGATGGAGAACGAACAACTGAAAAAATATGAGCGCAATGGTGGCGAAGAGGACAGAATGTAAACGTACGGGTAGTTTGTCGGGATCCGTCGTGGTGGAATAATATTGGACGAGGATTGGGAGGTTCCGAACAGAGGTGAATATCGATTGACGTAGAAAAAGAAGGAGCCCCAAGTCAAGCGAGTGCCCCAGAAACCCGACACCTCCCGTTCTAATGTAAGGAGGTACTCATACACCAAGACAGCTGTCCCGTCGAGTGAGAAACGATCCAACTTAGACTATGAAGCTCACTGAAAGGAACAATAATAAGGACGCGAGAGATGAATCTGGTAACCTCGTCAGTATCGATTGCATAAGACGACCACGGGAAAAAATACATGGCCTCTTGAATCTGCGTGTCATTGGCCGTTTCAGTCATAGGAAACGTCTAGAGCGTGAACAGCGATAGAAACATTCGTCGACGGGGACAGCGGAGGGGAGGTCACCGATGGCGGAGGGGGTAGAGGGGAAGAAATCCACATGGTACTCCCGCTAAATTTGCGATCAGATGGAAGCACTGTTTTTCCTTTTTGGGAATTTCGATTGATGACTTGTAACTACGTCCGCGAAAATGGTCTATTCTTTTTTTAATTCACTAGGACTCGGAAGCCCAGGAGAAAGTCGACTGGATTGTAATGAATAGTACCCACCACTGAAGTCAGTAATTTTGGCCAAATGGAGCACGTTGACATCTGATGATCGCTTGTGTTTTGATGAAGGAACCATGTAATAGTACCGGGGTCTGTGCATCGGTGCGTGCCTATCCTAGGATGACCCGTAAGAGATGTCTGCTTGACGCATTTCCTGGAGGTTTAATAAAAGTCCCATTACCAAAGGTAGTTTTGGCCGATCAGCGACGGAAAGATCATGCATTCGGGAAATCCCAAGTTCTCATTTCAGCCGATGGAGCCGAAGTTTTCGCTCCATCAGGTTCGCTTCGGCTTGCTTCGCGGGAAAAAACATATGCTTTTTCTGCGTCGTGACTGTCTTTCTTTTCTTTCTTTCCGTTCGTTCGACACACTATCACCCTGCAGTGTATGTTCCTGGCATCGATCTGGACAGACAAAATTTCATTTCGGCAAGATTTCGGCGGTATCTGTGCCCCCTAAGGCTATGCTATTGGTCCGACTTGGTCGCGGAGCGGGGCCCTGCTGGGGTATACTGGTGCCAAGGCTCATGTCACTTGTACTGATCATGACGACGTTCAGTTGCACGTAGAGTTAAAACATGCATGAAACTGCCTCCTCCCTACCCCGAAAAGGTTTGGACTTCTTTTGAACGGTTGAAAGTTTGTTGCGAGATGCTGCGATGGGGCCCGGGCATTCAATGTACCCAAAGGGCGGTGACGACACAGCCAACATTACCGCTCCATGTTTGCGCCACTTGCCCAGGGTAACTGGCAGTCAAAATTTAAAACACGACAACTGGAACCAACCTACATTCAGTTGCTATATTTACGATGTTAAAATCATCTTTGTACCTCCTGCCTTCCCGAATCTTAGGCGTCCTGGGTCTGCTGCCGGAGTTTTGCTTTTTGCTTACACTTGTTTTTCCGTCCCGAGAGCACATACATACTATCGGTACATAAACGGAGACCTGGTCATACACATCAAATAGAAATGGAAGAGAAAAACGTGAATTCACTCTCCGCTTCGAACATCTCCGATTCACTCCTTGTCGAGAATCGTAATAAAATCCGCAGAAAAGGAGGAGCTGTCTGCAAGGAAGGCAAAATCCTGATGCCCACCAGCGACGAGCCCTGCTACCTCCGCGTCCTTCGCGATCTGAACTCTGGATTAAATACCGCTCAGCTAGTCCCGTTCAGATTCAAACTGACCTCCACTGCGCGATCCCAGTTCTACATGATGGACTCATTCAAGTCTGGACGGTATAATAAGCTGGAACCGTTTAACGTACCGCGGCTTCCAGTACTAGAACGCAGGTGCGTTCGGGGCGGGGATTCTCATCGTCTGTATGCTAGCATTCATAGTGTCGTTCGGCATCCACTGGAACGGACGTGAATTCAGGTTTCCTGCCCGTGCACAAGAAGAGGGTCGACTGGCCATTGTATATCCGAGCATATTTTCTGGATGTGGGATGCGCCACGATATTGTCCACCAACGCTTCGAGCTTCAGCGCGTGTTGTGCTGGAGTGAGGTGCTGCGGGACCTTAAACAGTCCAACGACGCGGAGGTTGTCCTTATGATCCCGGCCAGGTTTGTTCAGCTTCTCGAGGACATGCGCTGAGAATACGGTGGCGCCTCTTTCGGGGGTCATTTCTTCGGCGGCCGCGACGAGTGACTGAAGCTCTGGGTCCCTGGAGACCTTTGACAAAATTTAAACGAGTTAGACAGACGCGATCCGGGCACGTACTTCGAGCATCTGTTCTGGTGTCTGTAATGATTATGTCGATTTATTAGCATCCGAAACCAACGGCACTCTGTCGTACCTCGGACTCGGCCACGAGTAGAGCAGTATGTTGCGGCGACGAAGCCGGCATCCCAAATGCCTTGATGTGCTCGTCGAACAAGCTGGTCGAGAATATCTAGGCCCGATAGAGATTTCAGTGTCTGGCTCTGGAACCTACAATCCAGTCGCACAATCTGGTATTTGATCACGTTCTTCTGCACGGCGGGGAGAGCCACAACAGCAGCTGCGAGGGCCTTCATTTTGGCGTGGAACTCCTCTTTAGACATCCCAGCGGGTGCCCGGTGGATTTCAACGGCGAGGAGTCGGGCTTTCGTGGGGGCGTGCGACATGTGGGTAGGCAGTGGGAGGTCGGCGAATGCAGTTATAGTGAGTTATCTAGTCCTGGAAGCTGAATAACGGCATTGTGTTGGCACATTTCATCGTCGCTGACATGACTCAGCGGTCATCTGGGCACATATATATAGTGTTGTGCCGCTGTAATGGCGTCGCCGGTTTCTCCGTCCGTTGAAAAAGCGGCCCCATAACAAAAGACTTTGGATTCTGGATGCGCATCCGCAGCTGACCGAACGTGTTTAGAATAACCCTGGGTAGAAGGTTCAACGAACTTAGCCCGCTGGGGGTCATGTATTCCGTACCACATAGAGGATCGAAACTCATCCTTTTGGAGGTGGTTTCCGTTCCATAGAGTGGTGGTTCTTCAGATAGGTTTGTGAAATGGCTGAAAATATTAGCGCTGGTAACAGGACTGCCCGCGAACAAGTTGCCCGAACGAAACCTTGAGGCATTGAGGAGGCCAGCTGGCGAGGCCTCGAGGAATATTGATTGAGAGCCGTAATCTAAGCGTGGACCGGGGACTTTGTTCTGATGAACAATAGTTTGGAAAGACGCTGAACCGACCAAGATCGATTAAATCACGTAATGAGAACGTAAGGTCAGCTCGTGCTTCGAATGGGTCGATCCAAGGATTGGACTTCATTGGATACGCGCGATCACTTGAGCTTGAATACTCCTACCCCCGCCAGAATTTCAGGAAACACGTCGATGTCTTCGCACCCAGGGGAACATCCTGAGAATTGGGTGTATCCATTGTCGGTCCGTCTTCAGCACGTTGACCCGGATAATACCACTCATCCACATCAGAATGCGTGCGATTCGGATGAAGAAATGAGACGGTAACATCCAGTTCAATACAACAAATAAATACTCACCGATCGTGAAGATTGGACGCCATGCATGCCGCTGTCACCCGGTACTTCGACGGCGAGCTGTCTCCTGCACCAATAGCCGAGATGCGTCCGCGTAGAATTCTGGATCTTGGGTGCGTGCGGGCCACAAGAACGTCGAAACAAGTACTGAGATCTCACCCAGGTGTGGCAGCGGTGCATGGTGAGGCGCGATGAACCGGTCTTCAGGACCCGCTCTGAATACAAGTCATCCCCCAGGGCCATCCAAGCTGCGATGCAATTCTCCGACGCCCAAGTCTTCGCGGTGGACATATCACCCATTCCGGATCGGTGAGCATTTATCTGCATACCAGAACCGTGTGAGGAACAAACACACAAGGCCGATTCCCGGGAACATGTGTTTTGAGCTGGCGGACTTGACAAAAGATTTAGAATTCGACAAGGAAATGTTCGATATCGTGCACTCCCGACTGGTTATGAGCCATGTCAGTCTCATTCCTAGCATTTGCGGGGTCGACTGTGCTGAACAGATACAGATTTCGAACGGAGAGAACACTGTTAAACGCGCAGCGCAGCTCGTGAGGCCTGGAGGATTATTACTCATGGAGGACCTAGATATCGGTAGCTTGGTGCGCACCGGAGGTTGTGGTGTTCACCAGATGGTATCGAAGATGCTCAAGGTCATAAGCTCCAATGCAGCGGATGGTGAATTGGGGCGAAAGTTCGAGGGTATCGTCACCGCGACTGGATATTTCCCGCAAGTCCATGTCCACAAGATAGCCATACCGCTATCTGGGAACGGTCTTCGTGAGCAGTTTTCAAAGTAGAGACAGGTTTCGACTAACTCCAAACCGTTTGGTAGATGAGACGGAGAATGAGCTGGGTGTGGCGTTCAGAAAATCCTGGATGCAGGTATCAGAAGATTTTGGGAGACGTTGCGTCGCGCATGGCTTTACTGAAACCATGATAAAAGAACAGCAGGTGGAACTTGACGACAGAGAATGTAGGGCCGAGTTGGATTTTTATTTCTGTTGGGCGCGACGTTCTATCGAATAAGAAGTACAGAGTTTCCTATATTTTCGAGAACATACAGCATGGATGACGCGCCTCGCGAGCGCAGAAAAGCAGAAACCGGCGGCAATATCGAATGCGAACATCGAATGCGAACATCTGAGAAACTGGTATCATGGAAACATCATCACGGACTCATCCAAAAGCAGTAGATGATGTCAAATGCAGTCAAAGATTTCGAGCCATTGTGGAGGGAAGGTTGAGAGGAAAGGAAGAGTGTTTGGCCCTATTGATTGTGCAGGCCAACAGCTTCAAGTGTATGACTCATCATGGTATGTCATCACCCAATTCGCTCGCGACCATGAAACTCTGCCCCGGGATGCAATACCCGATGGCCGGATGCAACGGATGCAGGAGAGCAATTGCGTTATGAATCCAACTATTTTGAATCGAAAGCTAAGCTAATAGGCACAACGAATTACCAGGTCAAGGGCAAGAGACATCATGAAAAACGCTACAGGAAACGGGCTCGTTCAACGGTTCCGTTCTGGCACAGCAGTAGACGATACGGCGCTGGCCCGACCATATCATCGTCCGTGTACGCGCAGCAGAAATCCAAAGAACGTCTTTCGATCGCTCAAACCTGGGCCCGAATTATTAATCAGGCCGTATCTTGGAAACGAATTCGAAGGAGCAAGCAGCACCTTTCATTTCACGAGTACAAGGACAACGTTTCAGACCCCGACAACGATGCGCGGAGGACGTGTATATGCAGCAAGCACCCCCATCCACCCTTTTGCATGTCTGCTCATGCCGCCGACCAGGCTCGTCTGCTTCAAGGACGTGAAGCCGATTTGGGCTTCTCCGAGCCCGCGCGCTTCTCGACGGCGATGGCACAAACGGCGCGCGACGCACGACTGCCTTTCGGGCATATCACTTGGGTACCCGTTTACGGAGGTGATGCGTAGCCTCTGAAGGACGTGTAAGGGTGACAGCGAGCGTTTGTGAAGAGTATTGTGAGTCGTGTCGTCGAAGGTCCACAGGCGAGTCGAACAGCTGCATTCCGCTTTAATCGACACCGAGCACCCTCTTCTTGCGCCATCCCTTTATGCCCCACGCGCCTCCCTCTCACCAGCTGCACCGGCTCCGACTGCAAGAACGGGAGCAAGAGCCTCGCAGCTGCAGTCACACAGCTCAGTGAGGATGCGCCACAAGAGGAGCCGGAGCGAGTGTACGGGATGGGAAGAGGAGCGGAGGACGCGCCCACGGCTCCCCGCCCACGCGGTGATGACGGGCGCGGAAAAGCAGCGCGTGCAAGCGATTGCACTGTGGACCTTCAAAGATCCACCCTATCCCGCCATCCTCGCGTGCAGAGATCCCCACGACGTCTCGGACCTGACCAGTGAGCTCCTCCTCTGCGCCTCGCCCCTGCTCCGCGATATCCACACGCATACATAAACTCCCCGGCCCCGCGTAGTGGGTCGTCGGTGCAAGCGATCTGGGCAGCCACAGGACCGCCATCCTCGCGTGCAGGGATCCCCGTGCAACGACTCGGACCCGACTATCGCGCTCTTCGCGCCCCAGTCAATTTCCGCGTGCACGACGACTCGAGTCCTTGGCACCCAACTCGCCCCTGCGTGCCTCTGCGCTGCGTGCTGGGGTCCATCCGATCCTGCATTCCACCACCATCTGCTTGGCGACCCGACTCCGCTTCTCCACCACGCGCACGACTACTCCCCCACCACGCTCCGCCCGAGCTCCGAACCTTGGCGATGTGGCCGCGTGCAGACGGTGTGGGCACCCGCAGAGGAAGTCCACAAGGAGAAGTACGGGGATGGCGAAGGGTGGGAGCTCTTCTCCACCAGCGAGACGACGGGCGGCAGCGGATACCACGGAGGCGCACGACGATTTCCCTGGCCTACGTGCGGCTGCACTGCGTGCGGAGATCGTCGGTGCAAGCGCTGCCACCCGCAGAGAACATCGACGCTAGGTTCCACAAGCTGAGGAACACGCCGTCTTCGATCACCACCAGCGGGAAAACGGCGAGCGGACGCAAATGTAAAGATGGTGGAGGCGGAGGCCAAGATGAAGGCGCGCTGAGGACAAGATGAAGGCGGAGGTGGCAGAGCCCCGTGGTGGAGATGCGAAAAGAGGTGCGCGTGCGGGCGCGAATGAAAAGTCGAGGACTAGATAATAGCGGCTCCCGAGTATAAGGTCTTATCCTGGAAAGCTTGAATTCGGGACGCGTCTGATTCTGAGTGTGCCAAGAACGAAGATCGGGCGGGTCGGACCAGAAGGAGCGGGAGGCAGCGTTCTTGTCTGCTCCGCGTTGGGGGTGCATCCTGAGTGTGCTACGATCGGGGGGACAGGTGGGAAGCAGAGGGATGAGAAGAAGGAGCAGGAGCAGGAGCAGGAGGCAAATCAGTGTCTGCTCCATGCTCTATGCTCAATGTCGAGGACGACGGGCGGGGCTGAGATTGAATATTGAGGGTGGGGAATATCGATCGCGAGGTAACGGCGGGCAGAAGACGAGGAGCGGGGAGCAAGAGGCGAATCTGTCGGATGCATGGGGATGAGTGCCTCCATGACGACGAGCAGTGGGATAGAAGTAATATTACTGGCATCGGAGTGTCGTCGGTATCGAGTCGGGAAGTCGACGATGTGGATCTTAGCACCGCGCGCGCGTGGAGGGAGGCCAGTGCGCCGATGATCATAAGTAGGAGGATGACCATAGGGAATCCGAGACCGAGATGAGGCGTGGGCGAGGGCGGGAGGGTGCGCGTTGAGGAGGATGGATAGGAGGTTAAGCGAAGCTGGCCTCCGCGCCTTCCTCCGCTAGTCGCATGCCGGGCAGAACAAATACGATTGAAGAAGGGCACGGTATCGTGTCTAAAGGGATTAGGGAAGGCATCCTCCGCCATGCTAACACCGGAAGAGGGGGTCAGTAGGAACGGAGCAGAGAGCGGGGAGGGGGAGGGTGGGGGAAGGAAAGGAAACGCACCCCGTACTCTACTGCACAAATATATCTCCCACGGACAGCACGCCCGTCCCGAGCGCGCGATAATCTCCAGCTAAGGCCGTCCGCACATAATATTGACAGACTCATTGCATCCCGTTATTCCTGCTATTCGGAGCCTGGCGAGAGGTCAGTCGGAGTCAAATAGGATGGGAGAACCCAGGAACAACAGCGGTGGCGATAGGATGGATGCATACGGAGAGCGCGATTCGAGGAGGGACGTACCATATATACCAGATACTGAAAAAAAAAACCCCCACACACACACCACGCACGCGCAGATTCCGCATCCACTTCCCAATCTAAACCCGCCCTTCTTTCTTTCTTTCGTCTGCAGAGGGACTGCTGACCCCTACGTCGACATCAAGTGGCAAGCATGATTTTTCGAAGCTTGGTGAGAGAGCGTAACAAAAGAACAGGATGATCCCTAGATCTCGTCTTTGCTATTGACACAAGCGTCGGTGCATGCATTTCTGGACGACGGTTGTCGAGGGCTGCTCCCTGCACATTCAAGTCAGTTTAAACCGCGCAACGAGAAGGGACATGGAGAAGAAATGAAGTAGATCTGGATGAATGCATTCAACACGAATCTGGTGTGGCATCCATTCATATTCGTGACGAGTGCGCGTCCAAACCGAAGGAACCGAGCAAACTCACACCCGCACCTGAAGAATTACCTAGTCTGTTGGCCAATGAGCGCTGGAATCCGGTCGTGGGCTTCTACCTGCGCGAGTCCTTCTGTTGAGGCCATCCTCCAACCCTAGCTTGCGAGCGTTTCATCCTAACCCCGCGCTTGTATGCGTTCTTGTCGTAGACCAGCAAAAAGAATGTCGTCGAAGAAACGACCAAAAAACGTCTTGAAAAGGCAATTCGTGGCTGTGCAATACCATCGAGTCGATTCCCCAGTTGCTTGCCAGTTGCAATGCCCAGCTTTTTCGGTTCGTCTCACCAACAAACCGACTCGGAGTCTCATCAATTATTGCGGTACCTCACTATTCTTTCCTACCTTCGTCCTTCTTGCTGCCCCCAATTCAATCTATTCGCGGGATCCGTCTCCGATTCTGTCTGATTCAGAATCGCTTCGAACTGGAACTGATACTTAGACTCTCGCGCGCCGCTCCAGCCCTCTTCTCGCGTTGTCCAACTCGAAGTTCATTTCACATTCATAGTTCTGGGCCACGTAAGTTATTCTACGCCACATCCTCGTGCTTGCGGTACCCTTAATTCAATGGTTCCGCCGGACACCCAGGGTGTGGCTCGATCCGAGATTAATACGGAGATGACTATCTTTGCTTCCACTGGCGCCAATCCAAACTTAAGTCTAATCCAGCAGTAAGTCGTTTACCTTGAGTCCCTTTCCCCCAATCCCAATGTCGCTCGCAATTGTCTACTGAGTCTGCGCAAGTCCTGTTGAGCGCAACCACCAGTATAATATATCCTTCTCCTCTCCAGGAGATGACATGAACGCCACAATCATACCATTTGTCACCGAACGTCCAGATGTCAATAGTCATACCTCGTTGTATCGGCGAATTTCATAGGCGCGCACTGACGGAATGAACAGCACTAGTACTTGCCTTTGTATAACATCTATCCACGTTGCTGCTCACTGTCCATTCTACATTCCCCCGTCACTTTGCGCTACTATCATGGTGAGTTTCTTTGAGTCGCAGGTACTCATGGTTAACCCAGTTTATGTTATTAGGGTTTCGATCCGTATCTCGAGAAATTGGATGAAGACATCGCGCATGGCCAGACGGCACTGCTGTTTTCTTCTACGGGCGCATCGGAACGCGCCATCGTGCTTCATTCTCTCGCATCCTTATTTCTTCAACGCTTTTGGCACTGCAAGAACGTCGCTGATTTGAAACACGCGACCCAAACCCATTCTGCCGCAGTTCAGCTTCTCCCTAGATCGCACACCCATCGTTCTACCTGCATTTCTGGCCACGCTCTGCGATTATTGTCTTACGTGAAGGAAGAGCATGCCAATAAGCAGCCCAGGTGCGACACTCGTTTGCGTGCTACGGATATCCACTAAAATCAAGTAGGTCCCTAATGGATCTGGCCGATCAAGCTCGAGAGCGATACCGGCAGCGAGGCATCCCGATGATCTCGAAACCGCTATTCGACTTCGCAAGCGGTTGCTGGATCTCGTTCCTCCATCGAATATGTTCCGGCCAGTTATCATTGACCACGTTGCATCCGACGTCAATGAGCGTTACCTGAGGACCAAGAGCCTGGTGGATTTGGAAGAGGTCATCGACTTGAATCGGCAAGCACTCCGTTCTGGGACACACGATCGTTCATTGTCCCTGCAAAATCTAGGCACCTCTCTCCATACCCGATTCGAACTCAAATGGGATACGAAGGACATCACGGAATCAATCCAGGTTCACCGGGAAGCTCTCTCGCTACGGCCGGCTCCGCACGAAAAGCGTGACCATACCCTGATGGATCTCGGAGATGCCCTCACGACGCGCTTCGAGCAGTTAGGAAACTACGCCGACATTGACGAAGCTATTCGCTGGTATCGGGAGGCCTTGGTTTTGCAACCTCCGGGGCACTCTGAGAGGGGACGCTCACTCGCAAAACTGGGGAAAACCATCCACATCCGCTTCGATAGGTCTCATAATCAGGAAGCCATGGAGGAGGCAATTTCACTCCTTCGCCAGGCGCACATACTCCACTCGCCGTCCCACCCGGAATACGAAGTTACACTTGCTAATCTTAGTGTTGCCCTCCGAGTTCGATTCGAGCAGAATGGAAACTCTGCGGCTCTCGATGAGGCCATCACATTGCAGGAGAAAGTTCTGGCCCTCCGTACTTCTCCCCATCCCGGACGGAGTATGGCTCTAGATGCTTTAGCTCATTGTCTTCAGACTCGGTTCGAGACACGCGGGAATGTGGAAGATATAAACAAGGCCATCACCCTGCATCGAGAGGCTGTGGCACTGCGTCAACTCCGTCATCGCGATCGTGATGTGTCTCTGAATAATCTTGCAACTGCCCTTCAAATGCGGTCCAATGTCCGTGCACCCACTCCAGCGGACGTTGATGAGATTATTCAGCTACAGCGAGAGGCTGTTGGTCTTCGTCCACCACCCCACCCCGATCGTGGAAGCAGTCTCACCAATCTCGCAAACACTCTTCACAACCGATTTCAGCAGTTGGGAAACAGGAATGATATTGATGAGGCCATTGAACTGCACCGTGAAGCTTTAGATCTTTACCCTCCCTCACGTCCTGGACGTGAATCATACATCAATAACCTTGCAAACGCTCTCCAGACTCGGTTCGACCAGCAGGGTAATACCGAAGATATCACACAAGCAATTCAGCTGCTTCGGGAGGCAGTGATCCTGCTTCCCACATCACCTGCCTTCCTCGCGAGTCTAGCGACCGCACTTCACGGCCGCTATAGACAGCGTCGGAATCCTGTGGACATGGAAGAATCTGTTCAACTCCTCGAAAAAGCTCTGCCACTCGTCCCCGCACCCCATGTGGACCGCAGCGGGATTCTAACTAGCCTCGCTACCGCCTTGCAGACGCGCTCCCAGGATCGGTTAACTCCGGAGGAGAATGAAAGGATTATTCAGTTGCATACAGAGGCTTTGTCGCTGCATCCGTCATCGCACCCAGGCCATTCAAGGTTCCTCACCAATCTTGCCACCGCCCTGCGTGCGCGGTTTGTGCTTAGGCAAGAGAAGGAGGACATTCATAAGGCCATTCGCCTTTTCAGGGAGGCACTCTCCTATTTGCCTGCAACACATCCTAGTCGCGGAATTGTCTTGACAGACTTGGCTTTGGCCCTGCACACCCGTTTTGAACCCAAATCAGATCTCGATGAAGCTGCGAAACTATTTCGGGAAGGACTGGATCTGCATCCACCGCCGCATCCAGCGCGAGGCAGATATCTGTTGAATCTCGCACGCTGTCTTGTAGCAGTGTGGATCGAGTTTAAACGCGATTGTCTCGATGAAGCTATGTCAGTGTTTGAAGCCGCATCCAGTTATACAGCATCTCCCTTCCTGTTTCGCTTCACCTGCTCGAAGCACTGGGCCTACAACGCTCACCACCACGGACATTCATCGGCGCTGGATGGCTACCAGGCCGCTATTTCATTACTCCCGTACCTCGCTTCGCTCGATCTAGATCTCCAGTCTCGTCAAAAGCTACTACTCACCGAAGGGAGTAGAGGGCTTGCCGCCGATGCAGCTGCTTGCGCTGTTGCGGCGGGAAAACACGATTTAGCTGTTGGGTTTCTAGAGGGTGGTCGCTCTGTTTTTTTGGTCGCAAGCTCTGCATCTCCGCACACCACTGGACCACATACGAAAATCTCTGCCCGAACTCGCCGAGAAGTTGC
>JARJLF010002321.1:0-42257 GCA_029378395.1 Mycena leptocephala
TGCGTCTTTCGTCTCTGTCGAATCCACGCTCTCCACGTCCACGTCGTCGTCCGGCACGTACCACTCTGCCTCTGCGTCCAATAACCCGTACCACTCCGAGGTGCTCTATGGGCTGGGGCATGGGCTTGATAAGGATGTGTTTGTCTCTCTTTCTTTTTTGTGTACATTTGGATTCTCTCTCTATTTATTGTTTGATTGAAAATAACGCTAATGCGCACGTTCAGGACGAGATGGAAGGAAGGAGGGGCAGAAGGGCTTGGTGTCGCTGAAGCTAGACGACTGTGGCTTGAGGGCGGCGGCGTTGGAGACGCTATGTGAGTACCCTTCCAAGATAGTGCAGTACATATACTGAGACGTGGATTTGAAGCCCGCGCCGTCCGCACATCCTCCCTCCGCAACATCTCCCTGCGGCATAATAAGATTCCCCACGGCGCCGTCGCGCTCGCCCTAATGATCCGCGACTACCCGACGTCCTCGCCGCCCCTCTCCCGGGCTCTGTCCCCACCTCACCCACCGCCGCGTCGCACTCCCACTAGACTACCTCAATCACCTCAACGCCTCCCACCTTAACCACGCCGCGAACAACAGCGCCAACAGCAGCGGCAGCTCCTCGCCCGTCCTCCCGCCCTCGCTCCCCTCCTTCGCCGGCGGTAAACCTCCGCCCCCGCGCGCCATCCCGCTGCGACGATCACCGCCGCGCAGACGACGTACACGCCTTACGTGCCCCGGAGGCGGCAGCAGTCCGCGTCCTCCATCGCGTCCTCGCGTCGTCTACGGGCGCCCGCCCGGGCGGGCGGTCGTCGCGAGCAGCCTGCTGGGGGCGTCACGGCGCGGCACGTCCCCGGTGCTGCCCTGTGCGCACGGCGTCCGTCAACCACGAGTCGCCCACCAAAACGGGAGGGGCGTTTGGGCTTGGGGGTGCTGCGGCGGAGAGGGAGCAGAGGGAGAGGGAGGCGAGGGAGGGAGAGGGAGCAGAAGGAGAGGGAGAGGGACGGGCCGAGCGCGGCGTTGTTGGATAAGGTGCGCGCGCTGGATGCGTTGCCGAGGGTGGGTGCGCTGAGGACGTTGGATTTGAGGGGAATGATTTGAGGGTGCGTGTTTTTGCGTCTCTTCTATCATCTTCGCGCTTTTTTGCGCGGCGTTTCTACTTTTGGGGACGGGAGAGCGATGTATCCAATGCTGACTTCTTTGCAGACGGGCATCACGTACATTGCGCAAGTCCTGAAGCGGAATCGGACCCTCAAGGTGCTCAACCTCGCGGAGAACAAGCTCGACGTCGCGTGTTTGGTCAGCCTTGCGGAGGCACTGGTGCGTTTTCCTCTGCCGTATATCCTCTCGCATATTGATGATGCCTCATGCAGAAATACAATTCGAGCCTCGAGACACTCGACTTGTCACGCAATCCGTGCTCCGGGCCCGGGCTCGAGGGGGTGCGTTTCCTTTCCTTTCATCAATGGATCTACTGACAGCGATGATAGATCCCTCCGCACGGCATTCACCCTCAACACCGCTTCAAGCGGCTCTTCTCTCCTCCACGGGCATGGGCTCCCCCGCGCCATCGCGCTCGCCGAGTTCCTCCCCGAGAGCGCCCTCCTGCACCTCGACCTCACGGAGAACCGCTCGGCGTCGCGGGCGTGCTCGCCCTCTAAAGGGGCTCGAGGCGAACTTCGTCATGCGGTGCCTCGATCTGAATATCCGCCTGGGACGAGGAGTTTGCGCGGATGTGCAGGGACATATTGAATGCGTGCGTACGAATACGGAGGAGGCGGAGAAGAGGGCGGCGCGCGAGCGGTGGGGGCAGTGGGCGCAGACGCCGGTGGGGAACGGGAGTGCGGCTCCGGCCCGGGCGTGAATGGGAATGGGAACGGGAATGGGGCGCGCGCGTCGGGAGTGGACGCGGGCAGGGGAAGGGCGTGTGGAATATGATCGAGGAAGCGAGCTCGCGAAGAGCATACGGCTGGACGAGGAGAAGAAGGTACGTCCGTCCGCGTCCGGGATATCTTGCGCGTTACTGAGCGTTACTCTTCAGAGCGAAAGCGACGTCGTCGTCCGCGCGCGCGCGTGTATCGCGCTCCTCGAGGCAATGCTCGCGACGCCGCCAATTACGCCGCCCACGCCCGGCGCTGCACCACCGCCCTCACCGCAGACGCGCTGAAGCAGGCGAAGGCCTCACGCGCGAGCTGAGTACGGTGATCCAGGCGACGGAGGACCCGGCGCATGGAGGAGCTCCTCGACGTGAACGACACGCTGACGGCGCTCGTCGCGCGCGTGCCGCCGCCTGGGCGGCCGACGCTCACGCTACAGGGCCTTGGGCTCAAGTGGGCGCCGGGCGCGGGACAGGCGGCTCCTCGCCTGCGCTAGGAACGGACATACCCACGGGCTGGGCGCTGGTGGGCAAGGGACGCGGGAGGGGAGGAGCGGCGAATGGACATGTAAACATGGGGAGGAGGATGATGATGCGCCGACGACGCCGCGCGTGGACAAGGGAAGGCGCGCGCGGTGCCGGAGCCAGAGGAGCCGGAGAGGTGCTGAGCCCGACCTTGCTGCTCGGGGACGACGAGGACGATGAGGATGGGGAGGGGCGGCTGCACTTCTCGCCCGCGGAGGATGGAGAAGATGATGATGGGAGACGGTGATTGGGGCATCGCCTACTAATCGGTGATATAATGGTATTCAAGATGGCGTGAAGTGCTGATCGGTATCTGTTTGTCTAGGTCCAGAAGCTGGGTAGAGGAGGAGGGCGAAGTGTTCCGCAAGGGCACCGCGCTGCTAGGCCCGGAGGAGATGGACGGGGAGTACGCGGGAGAGGACCTGCGGAAGGAGGTATGTGTCTCTTGATGATGGCTGCTCGATGCTGAGCTGACTTGGACTGTTTCTGCCTCACGGATAGCTGCTCGAGGCAGAGGTAGAACGGCCTCCCCCACGCCCACTAACTGACCAGTTTGGGATCGAGATCCCACAGGAGCCTCCGCAGCAGCAGGACCCACCGGTGTCACCTCAGCCGGCGTCACCTGTCGTCGACAAGTCACCACCGCGGCCGTACGTTCGCCGGTCGTCGTCGGCGTCCCTCATGAGCATGATCTCACCGACGCTTTCCTCCTTCACTTCCAAAGGGGAGCAGATTCCCGAGGGTGGGCAGGCGAGCCCGAGGACACCGTCGAGTCCGGTGCCAGCGTCGCCTTCGCCACTGGGTGCGGGCGTACGGCCGTATATGCCGCGGAGCCGCTCATCGTCGACGCTTGACAATCGCTGAGCCACTCGCCGACATTTGCTCCGCGTCGCTCGTCCCTTTCCTGGTGAAGCCAAGGTCAACTGCCGTGGGCCATCGTCTAATTCGATGACTGGCTCGCTGGTGGTCACCCTTGCAAAGTCCAGTCCTCAAAACTGGCCGGATGGATCTGTATTAATGTTTATCGGCCCGCTGCTCGACTGCTTTACTTATCTGTAGATACAGCCATATTTTCTTCTTTCTCTTACGGATTCATTTCTTCACCTCATAAGTATTGTCTACCTACCCACATATAGTTCTACCTTCAAGCAATAGCTGCACATACATTATCCTTTTTTTTTCTCTGCTCTACATAGCCGTGTTATATTTATCAGCCAAATTCAGTTTTGGTGTCTTCTGACTTGCCACGCCCTTGCCTTGTGCCACCATCATCGATAATGGCCCCACGCAAAGCCGCCGCTCCCGCTGACGACGCCGCCGCCCCTCGGCGGTCTAGCAGATCAAGTGTGGTCAAGGCGGCTGCAGAGAAAGTCGAGGAACTCAAGGAAAAGATCACGAAGAAACGGAAGGCGGATGGCGATAAACCGGTGAAGACGAAGAAGAAGGTCCCCTCTTCTTTCTCTCTCGTTTTTCTGTTTTTTACAGAGTCTCTGTGATATTTTCAGGCTAAAGCGGACGATGCAGAGGAAGAGGGGGATGCGGAGGAGCCTAAGGAGCCTGAGGAGAAGCTGGCGGCTATCGATATCGGCGACTCACTCCCGACCTTCACGCTCAAGAACGAGAAGGACGAGGACGTAGAGGTCTCGACTCTCACCGCCGACAAGGGATTGGTCCTTTTCCTGGTCCCCAAGGTGGATACAGGTGAGTATCGGCGTTCTCTCGCCCCTCTTTATCAGCGGGCTGAAGGCATTTTTTTCTCTGCTCGCAGGGGGGTGCACGACCCAGGCATGCGGCTTCCGTGATATTTACACTGATTTTACGGGTGTGGATTATAATGTGTACTGCCTTAGTGCGGACACGTCTGCTGCACAGAGCAAGTGGCAGACCAAGGTACGCCGATGGCCCTTTTCGAGCGAGTTTTCTCAGTTTTTCTGACGCTTGGTTGCAGCACGAACTGCCGTACCCTCTCCTCTCGGACCACAAACGGGAGCTTATTACAGCCCTGGGTGCTGGAGAGGGCGGCAAAACGCAGCGCAGCCACTTTATCTTCGCCAAGGGCGGCAAGCTCATTGATAAGAAAATTCCTGTCAAAGCCGCGGATAGGCAAGTCGGTCTTCATCCTTATTACTTTCATGGAACTCATTTTTTTTGGTCTCCTGTAGCTCAAAAATCGCGTTGGAATTCATCAAGAGCCAGTAATGGTTTGTATTTATGCCCCTCTTCGCTGTCGTACTTGCTGTCTAGTGTCTCGAATGTATCTTGATTTTTGGCTTCATTAGTGCATCCCCTCGGGCTCGAGTCCGTTTGCAACGTGTACCTCGGCAGATATGTTCGAGGCTCTTTCATTAAGCACGGCTGCGCCACCAAGCTTTTGTCGCCAAGCAACCGAGTCACAGCCTTTCATCTTATAGCTTTTGCTGACTCTCTTCACAGACGCTTTAGAACTTATCTTCGGACTGTTCTCGCTTGAACCCAAACCGGTTCGTAAATCATGGGTGTATATTTAATCGAGCAGTGTACATTATCTATAATGGTTCCGTGGCTTTGAGTGTTCCCCTTCGTCCCGCAAATACGCCGTCGTCCGCAGAATGAAAGACTAAACCTATGCTACCTCTTGGCTCTTTGAGGCTTGGGCAGTCTTTCGCCGCTCCACAGTCTCTTCCGCACATTCCCAGAAGCCGGGAAGCCGCCCGGAACGAACTTCACTCAACCACTCTTTGGCCGTATCACCCTTGCGTATAACAGCCACTCGCACGAATCGCGGGTCGTCGTTATCAAGCATCCTGGGTGTATCGACAGCTCGGTAACGCTCCGGGACAACGCTGGGGGATATAAAAACACCGCGCTTCTCTGAGAGCGCCGCCAGCACGCGGAGCGCAGCGCAAGTCTGTAGTACTCGCGTGCAGACGGACGCCGTGCCCCGGGCGCGGACGTCGTACTTGAGGGCGAGGTGTGTGAGACGCGGGAGGCGTGCAAGTTCGCCGCAGACGTCCTCGCTGGGGTTGCGGTCCCGCAGCTCGAGGTGGGTGAGGCGCGAGAAGGCGCCGAACGCGGCACTTCGTTCGTGACGCGGAAGTTTGGACAGGAGATCAGCGACGTCGGCGTGCAGGTGTGTCAGGGACTCGAGTTTCTGGACGCGCGGAAGGAGCGTCGCGACAGACGAACCAGACATTTTCTGGAGGACGAGGGTTTCGAGTTGGGTGCAGGTAGCAAGGATCAAATGGCCAAATGGGTCCGATGGTCGAAAAGAAGGTTGGTGTAAGTAGAGGTGGTGGACTGCGTTGCGGAAGAAATCTGGTCGCCTCGCCAGGTCCCAGTAGAACTCGGCCTCGTGGGGCATAAGGTCGCCAGTGAGCTCGGCCACATACAATGTTCGGTAGAGAAGTGGCTCGACCCTTGTTGCAGAAATATGAGCTGAAAAATATGCTAATTAGCGCAAGGTGAGACCTACCATGCATTGACGCGCCAAGCGACGCGCATAAGAGTCGGGATTGACGAAAAGTCCAGGACAGCGGCGAGTCGGAAAACCTTGCGTTCCAAGTCGTGGGGCAGGACGGGGTCCATTATTGTGATGGGCGCGAGTAAAATCCAAGTAAAGTACGCGTATGCCACCTAGAGCTTTCACTGCTGGTTGGTGAAGGTTGGTGTCAAGAGTCAGGAGGCAGTGAATCTGATCTCGGTGCCATCATTGGTTGGATTCCCTTTTTGGGCGAAACAATTTGGAAACAATCGCCTGCGCAAACAATACTTACGCCTGAAAAATCCCATTTCTCAATGCTAATTGGTGCTTTATCCGTGTATTCGATGAGATTCGGCAACGGCTCTATTTAATCTAATCTCAAGGACAAGTTTCAAGTTGACACCACATCCGCGTTTCCGTACATACGCGTTGAAAGGATGATGTCCTGAGAATTTTCAATTCCTAGAACCTGCACCGGCAATTCAGTCTATGGCTGCTTCAAATAACGCGTGGATCTGGCGTTGATTTCTATTCCAAAGTCCGAGGATTTTCCTCCTATTACGGTCCAGGTCTTGTTTGAGCTGTGCGTACGTTGGAAAAATGTGAGGGATGCAACAGCACAGAAAGCGACGGCCATGCATCCAAAAGTGAAATCCATGCCATAGACAAGATCAAATAGTTGCGCTTCACGAGTAGTACGCCACCACGACCTCAGCCATCACGCTCGTCACCACATCACATACGGCGACAGATCCTGCCAAACGCACCCCGGCGCGTCCTTGCAAGCCGCCCCAGGGTTTCCAGCATCCTCTCCTCCGCGCCGGCATACAATTCGTAGTTGCGGTTGTCGACCGCCTGCCCCGCGTAGCTGAACGAATGGAACTGCATCGATGATTGGGCCGGGCGCGCGGATTCCAAGCGCCATTCGTGCGCATCGCGCCCGCCGTGACAGGTATAGCAGAACATCGCCTCGGTGCCCGCCATGCGGGGGTGGCACTTGTTCTGCATACGCCCGTCAAAAAGGTAGACGAGGATTCCAAACGTTCCGGGACGAAGGGGACTTTCGCGGACAAAGAGGGAAATCGTGGCGTCGCGGAAATGTTGAGTGTCTATTTCGGGGCGCTCGACGACCAGCGGCACCGGCGCGGCGAGGGTGATGCGCTCTACCATGGGTATTTAGACAATCCAAAGGTCGCCGGTGGGTAGCAAATGCATCGACGGAATACAGAAGAACTTGAGTTTGGAACAATGGCGGACTGCCGTTTTTGCGGCGGTGGAACTATGTATGGGTCAACTATGGCTATGACAAGGTAGTCTTTCGAGATTATCCTGGCGCAGAGAAACCGAAAAAGGTGAGCAATGGTGCAGTTCGAAATGTGAAAACGAACTGGTCCGCGGAAGCCGATCAGAAGAACGTATCGGCGAGCAAACCGATCAAGCAGGAGAGTCTCCTGCGCCCCGTCGGCAAGCAGTTGCACAACCACGAGGTTTCCGACAATACTTCTGAACCCAAGGCGGTTGCAGCGGGGATGGTGAATATACAGACCTGTACCTCCCGGAACGGGTGTCCAGTTGGTCTATCTCCAGCGTGTGTCTGCAAATCGTTGTATTAACATTGATTTCACGGGGAAGCAGTAATGGATCCGCACCCATCTCGCAAAACCATAGCAAGAGTAATCCACGATGAATACTCTATTAAATCAACAAAAAAGTTATGAGAAGACACAGCACAAGTCCAGAGGCAGCGCTTCGTGGCCACATCACATATCTCGACCAGGTTTCCGTGCGCAAGTACAATTTGGTGACCGCTATTGACCAGTTTTACTTTCCTTTGCCTTCGGTAACCAGTTTGAATGATCTTCAGAAACAGCACGATGGTGTTGGCTGGCGTTGGAGACTCGTCGGGACGTGGGCGACCATGTCCGTGGTCCCTTCACAGCGTGCTCGATAAGCTCAGCACTTGAATTTTCGCTGGCGACGAAATCCGATGGGAGCTCTAATAGCGAGCGATAAATGAGGTTGTTGATGATTTGAATCCACAGCTGCTTTGTTTGCGCAATACGGTGCAGATACCGATTCACCTGCAAACGGGAACCTTCATTTCAGGGTGCTATTGAGGACGAAAGAAACTGTGGGCCAAAATCGTATACATCAGAGGTGAAAATCACGGCGTAGATATCACAAAATCCAAGAATACGCACCAGGACATCCTCTGGGAGGTCCTGGATGGTGGTTGGCATCAAGTGAAAGTTGGTCGGCATATCGGCATGCCAGTGTGATTGAGTGTGACTCCATGACTGTTGTCTCTTTAGAAACACGACCAAATCGAAGTGCACCGCATTTTACCTTGTCTTCCGCCGTCATCTTCCAGTTGATCTTTGGATGCATGCCCTCCGTCACCGCACGGCGCAAACCCCAGTATGACCAAACATCATTTGAATTCTGCAACCATGACTTGGCCTACACCCGATTTCGGATATCTACGCCGTCTCTCCCGAGCTCTATCCCAAACCTCGTTCGGGCTGCATCTTTGAAATTTCTTGCGAGTGCACCATGATCATTCAGAATTCTGTTCAAGCACCCGCCTTCGCACCCGTTTCCTGGCCCCAGCGAGCTAATACCCCTGATCCCGCCCATTTCGTGTATCTCATTTTAGTATCTCACCTAATCTCTCACCGGGACTGATATCTCGCGGTCTAACTCCAATATTCGGCGGGTTTTAGTAGGGAGGAAGACGAGGTTGATGCCCAGTGAGATAAGATCTCCAACTGAAATTTTTGAGCGGTGGTCCGTGCTCGATCATCAGGTGTTTTCAACAGAACAACGGACGTTTCTCGACTCCTTGAACAGCCCTTGACTTAGGCTGAGACTTTCACGGCGCAATCGCCGGGTAACCAACCGAGCTTGAGATGGAACTTCATGAGTGCTAATCCACGCCAAGAGTTAACGCAACTTAACAAAATTTCGATACAGCAGGCGCACATGTTTCCTATCACTGCCTTGTCATGAACGTCTCGAGTCGATTTGCGCAATAATTTATTTAATTTAGCACGGATACACCGAGAAAACCCGTGGGAGGTTCGTCGTATAAGCATCGTTTAATTTAGCACTCGATAGACACATAGATCCTCGGAGTCTAGACCTTATCTTCGACGGAATTTACTCTACGCTCCGCCAACGCACTGCAGCTGGCCTTCTGCGCGCACTCAGCGCTTATTTCTTTCTGAGAGCCGAGAATCGGCGATCAATCGATGATTGCCTTTCATACTTACCTTTACCGGACCCTTACCGGACCTCAGAAGCATCGACATTCCAAGCTCACTTCGATGCCCACCCTCACATGTCGCACTCATCGATACGACTTGAAATTTCCCGCTTCATTCCCATTCGGATTCATATCGTCGTCACGGCGCAAATATAACTGTCCTGCGCGGCAATGATAGATTAATGTGTGTCGTCAACACTTATTCCTTAACGGGGGGCTTAAAGCCGTCCCAGGGACCTAGGTTAACCTTATTAGTATCGTACGAGCTCACAGGCAGCGTGTCTCAATCACCTCCCATGTTTCACTCCGCGCCAGCTTAAATGCTGTTGTTGCGACAAGGAACGCGAGACAGTGATCTTGCCCAACACACGACGTTCTTGGAGCCCGCGTTGCATGAGCAGGAAGCCGTACGTTCATAGTGGGAGATCTACTGCCGCGAAGCTCACTGACGTTTCGCTATCGCAGGCCCTCGGAGGTGTGAGATCTTTGAAACATCATCCACAGAGTTTGCTAGCCACGATCCTTCTACGAATATATCGAGCGCTCGCTTCTGCCACTCTCCTCTACAAGAACCACAATGCCTGTGAGTTGAAGCCAGTGCTGAACAAGTTAAATCACCTGACAGACGGTGTAGATCCCCACGACCCTGTCTAATGAATCGTCGTCTCTGTCCGCCGACCAGACCACGCTGGTGGCAGCAACAACAGGTGGTGCGATTGTTTTGGTCTTTATCGTATTCGCGGTCATATTTTTCCGGATGCGAGGCCGACAGCGTCGGCAGGAGCTGACGGCCACGATAGTTAGAGAAGAGCGAAAGAGGAAGGGTGCGGGCGGGGTCGGCATGCTTGACGGGGAGGGCTTCGGGGACTCTGTGCGGGGGAGACACCTGCCGCACATCGAGTTCCGCGGCTCGCAAATCGAGTTCCACCTGGATCTCTCGCCGGATGTTGAGCGGACCGCGCAGGAATACACCGAACGCCCGCCCACGCTGCGCTCTAACACTCAGCCGCCGTTCCTCTTTCCCCCACGCACTTCGGATTCAGGGTCCGCGTTTCGTGAAGAGGTGTGGCCGCCGCCGCGGCAGGAGAGCGTCTTCGTCGACCCGCTACTGAACGCCCCTGAAGACGACCTCGCCCGCATTGTCACGGACATAATGGGCCAGCCAGACGTCCCTACGCATTCCATCTCCGCATCCACGTCCACGTTCACATCCGCCGCCGCATCCACCTCTGCCTCCCTCGCAGGTGCAGCTGCCGAGCGTTCGCGCCTTAACTCATGGTCGACGATCTACGCGCCGACACTCCGCTCATACGCGTCCTCACCAAGCCTCCCACTTTCGTCCCGTTCCGCCGATACACGTGGCACAGACTCAGACGACGACCCTCCCTGGCCGCCGACGCCTGACGTCCTGCCCGAGAGTAGTACGCCGCCTGTGTCATACTGGCAACGATCCAGCGTGGCCAAGAGCACGCGCCGCGAACCGCCACAGCTGCGTCCCTCGACCGGCGATGGTGTCCCATCTGCGAAGCACTGGCTCGAGCAGCCGCCGCAACTGCGGCCTTCCACAGGAGATGGTTCCCCACGCGTCAAGAATTGGCTAGAGCGCACACCAAGGCGGATGGAACCCTCTGCAGGCCCCACGCGCCGCGCCGCCTCCGCCGGGCATTAGTTTTTCCTTTCGTTGAGACTCGGAAAAGCGAAGCGATATTTCGCGTTTATTTACTGTATAACTAATCTGAATCATCACCAAGCAGATGTGATTGTAGAACCGCGCGCGCAGCTGGCGTACTTGCATTCATTAGGAATCAAAACAGTTTTCTCGTACCTGTAATGCTTACCTACCCACCCTGGATAATCGTAGTGGACGTTGATAGCAATGTAGTTCTATGGGAAATGAAACTTGAAGCAAAAACTTTCAAACAGTATGAAGTCCATATTCCGCGAGAGACCGAGATCGTGATAAACCTGGCACAATCACAACGTGCTACCGTCCAGCAGCTCAGCTGCGGGCAAGGGGTACCCGCCAATGAAATCTGCTACAGTACACCGGGTCGAAAAAGTGAATTAACGGTTGATTAACGGGTGACGCGGTCACGGTGCCAGTGGCAACACACGTGATATTATGATACAACGCGACGCGACTTTGGCCGAAATGAGCTGCAATCCCTACGAAAACTCTGAAAAAGAGGGTATTTCGCTGTGAGCCGAGTAGCTGTAAATATAATTGACTGGAAATGACTCGAACTCGAGTCTACAAGACTCAGGACAGCACAAGGTGACTCCAATTGGGTCACACCTATAATTCACGCACTCACAGCTACTCACAGGATGCAAATTGTGAGCTTCAAATGCTGTCGGATGATTCAATGAGGGTCGAGTCCGGGGTGGGAGATCAAGAGGCAAGTGATGATTTGGATGATTTGCCCAACAATTATATATATATTGTCTTTAAAACTACAGCACATGAGTCCGATTTCAAAATTACGAGTCAGAGAACGAGTCAGAGAATGTCCATGTAATCCTGGCATCGTTGGCGCAGCCGCGCCCAACGCCCGCCATTCCAGGCTCTGATGCGCACCCAACCATCTTGAGGCGCCATCTGCTCGATCCACAACAGCAGCGAGCAGAGTGCAAAGTCTGCGTACGAAAGGTGGTGCCCTTGAGCGACCAATCCGTCGCCATCGCCCCCGTTTTTGTCGAGGACGATCGCAAGGAAATCGAACTGCTCTTTCACCAGCTGCCACGCATGTTCACGCTGGGGGCCTGGTGGAAGTGGATGAACTCTTGGTATTCTTGACCGGGGGGATGCACCATGGAAATGCGTTTGGGTGCGTTGAGGTAGCCGGTCGTAACTGATGGGGACCATGATAGGGAGCAAGGGCTTCGCGACCACCTCTTGTATGTAATGGACGAAAAGTGTCTGGAGCGCGCGAGACCCCTCGGGGAATACCGGGCGTGCCGGATAATTAGCCTCGAGGTACTCGGCAATGTTATTGGCATTCGAGATAATATGGGGTGCCTGGGGATTTCGTCTGGGGTCAACAATGACTGGGAGGGTGTAGACTGGACGTCCGTCTGCTTTCCGGGAACTTGGAAGTGCACCGATGGAACGTAACGTTGTCTCCACATCTGGGAACTCAACCCATACGGTGCGGTATGGAAGATGCTTGTAGTTCAGGATGAACCTGCAGACTTTAACCAGTCCTATCAGCTTTGGGGTTGGGACAAACCTAATCCGCCAGATAGTGGGCATCCAAGGCTGAGATTGCGTGCCCGGAGAATCGTAGAGCGTTATGACAGGCGCGGTGGAACGAGAAGAATTGGATCGAGACATTATAGTCCACTCGATCGAATACACTCGAGTCAAGGAAAAAATGACAAGGGAAGATTAGACCTATACCTTATATACCGTGCCAGTCCAGTCCAATTCTGAAACCAGACGTTGATTTGAAGATGGCCCGGCAGAGCGCTATAATGATGCTGCATTTGGATCTCAGCTCACCGTTCTCTCCTGGGGATAGTCAAATCCAGCCACGGCACTGGCACCTGGGCTCTGTTTAGACTACATTTAGGGAAGACGACGGGCAAATGGAGGCAAATGCGTACTAGGTGCTGTGGAAATCTGGGCAGCGCAATTACGCCCGTAGAAATGCAGAGGCATCCAACTACGATGCGATGGGACACAGCTGTTGGTATAGCCTGGAGAAGAGAGGAAAATTCCACGCTCGGAACCGCAGCTGGCGTCTGTCTGACGAGACAGTTGACCGATACCGGATTAGCATCTATATCTCAATATCAGAATAAAAATAAAAATAAAAATAATGGTGGACGCTGAAACCTCTGCTCAGTGACTCACAAGTGGCGAAGCTAAACGCTGGACCGAGCTGTAAAATATATTTCGCAAAAACACCTCTTCTATAGGTCCAACTCGGGTATGACTGGTCTTGACAAGCATTGACTCTAACCTTTGTAAGCCGAACAGACAGTGCCGAGTTTCAAGACTCTACCTACTTACCAACATGATTCCCTCGCGCAAAAGGCTTGCTTTCCGGATGTCGCTCTTGAAGATATCGCGACGAAGTGCACTTAAATCTGTATAAGCTGAGTGAGTGACTCGACCGATAAGGTTTTTTTTAGAAACGAATGCAGAGTTCGGGAAGAATCGAGCAGTGTTAATTTTGCAATGAATTGTAACAGAGATCCAACCTCGCGCGGCCGGCGTTGTCCGGACTCGGAGTTCTGTGCCGTTGAGATATTGCTATGAACCGAGAAAGGGATAGCGGGACACAGAGACGGTTGAAATGCGGCGAGAATCCAATGTGGTTGTTCGGCTGAGGGTACAGCCCAGCCTTCTATCACATTAAAATCGCGGTTAAAACCTCTGCTTCCAGCGCTTATGTGTTATCCACATTATGGACCGAAAAAAGCTTGACGGTGAGGAGAAATCTGATGATGCCGATCAAACGGATTTGGGAGAACCAGAGTCACAGGCTAAAATATTTCGCAACATCACATCGCTGCCAGTGGGTGAGGTTGTAAGATCGTTGTACGCCGAAATTGCCGCAGTAGTACGAGTCCAGAGCCAGCCTTTTACACTAGTAGCCAGCTGTGTATGATCGCCTTGATTATAATATCCCGACTTGAAGAAAGTACGCTTTGTCCAATCGATTGAGGCACGCGAGAAGGAGAAGGTCGGCAATTGGTCGGTAATGAGAGAAGGAAAGAACGCGTCATCAGCCCGTGCAAGTCGGAGTTTCAAACTCGGAGTTTGATATTTGGTCTGGTTCGAATTTATCTCTTTCTGTCAGTTTCAGCACCGAAAGGGTCCCCCGGTTAGCATTTCCTGGCTGGCACTCGAACAAGATTACCGACGGTTTTTTCTTTGGGTTTTGGAGGAAGGAAGCTGGCAGGAAGCAAGCGGCAATTGACGTAATTCCTCCTCTTCTCAGGCAACGGCAGGCAAAGGTTGTCTCTGGCCAAGGCCAGCTCTGTTCCTGACCACCATGCTCTCAATCGTATTGCTATTTCTTTGGCTTTCCGCGATAGCAAACGTCCTAGCGAAGAAACCGATCATCTACCACGACCTGCCGTGCAGATTCAGCCTGGCTGCCTGGAACGTTACTCGTCACAACAAGAACTCCACTGGGCTTCCTCTGGTTCTTGGGCAAGACGGTCATTATGGTATCTTGCAATTAATTTCTCAATTAATGACCTTCGAATCCAGGTGCGAACGACGGGCCAAGCGACGAAGTCACCTCGGTCGGTACCCTCGTTTTTTCAATCGGATATCGAACGATTCGCATAGACGTTTGCTTCTTATCCGTACAACATCTACCCCACCCTTTCTTTGTCCAACGGATCCCTCCGCGCCTACCGTGCTTCTGGCTCCTGGCTCACCAACGCTACCGCCGTCACAAGCGGCGGCCTCCTTTCGTGGTACACCAGCACGCTCTTCGACCACGACGCCGCCCGAATTTACACCGCCGTCCAGCACCATGGACCGAGTCGTCTGCGCATCCTAGCTGCATATGGAATTGACGACTTGTGGGCGCTCTGCCCGTTTGAGGGCGCGCTTGGACAGACGAGCGTGCTTTTCAACGTCTCGGCAAACTTGGAGATGGGCGGGGAGCACTTGGGCTTCAATCCGCGCAGATGCTGGGAGGTCAGGCTGCACCTTGTACCGGTGGGGAACGGTGAGCCGCTCTTTTTTGCGTTGTTGTTCAGAGGGACTAAGGATTTATTGTCAGGATGTTAGAAGACCCCAACCATTTTGATGCCGAGGGGGATCCCTTCAAGTTCTCTCTGTTTTTTCGCTTCGTCCAGTAGTTTCTGACTCTTTTGTCGTCGTGTTGAAACCCCCTCCGAATCAAAGTAACGAATGTTCAACAGCTCAAAAGAATAACCAGAATTTAAAGGCTCCATGAATTCTTGGGCACAGTACACATTCATGCTAGGTGATATTCGTACTCCCAGTCTCTTCAAAAAAATATTGCAGAGCTGGAAAATTTCATAACAAAGCCTGAGAAAATAAAAGGAACGAACCATATATTTCCTTTGTGCCTTTTGCTTGCGCAGCCCAATCTTCAGCTCGCGACCAATATATAATCGATCCTCACATGGGCTCTCATGTGACTCTCCCGTCCTTATTTTGATTCGGAACTATTATCTATTGTTAAAAAAAACGAGGATCTTCGGCCTGGCTGTTGTTTTGGCTTGAAAAAGGCTTTGGATTTTACCCCATCTGACTCGGCTGGCGGTTAATTCTGGACAGTGTCCGACTGTACCAGTGCTGTTTTATTTTTTCACATATAAGATACCAGGTTGGTGGGTGACCACCGCGGGTCGAACCGAGTCAGGAGTCAGGGGTGGCAGTGCAGCAGAAATCCAGTCTAAAAGTACTAATAAGGAAGGGGACGAAACCGCATAGGTCCAAGAACCTGGAGCACTCAGGTGTCCAGGCATAATGTACCCCTTTAACTCAACCACCACTTAACCGAGGTACGCAATTTCTACCTATATTGTTATGTTAAGTTAGCAGGGAAGGAAAGGAGGTTCTAGAACACCTTTTTGAGCCTTTAGGAGGTTCCAAAGGGATAAATTCACTGTTGGAAGCTCAAACAGACGCTGGGGGTAAGCTCAGTTTAATTTTCTAGACCTAAAGTGGGCCATATGAGGAAATCAAGTCAAATTTAATGCAGAATAGCTGGAACGATGTTCTCGACGGCGGACAAACACATTGTGAAGTATGTGGGTGGTAGCGGTATTGAATAAGGGTGGGGGTGTGTGGGGAAGGTATATTATACTCGAATGGTCTACAACCTGAACTACGACATTACCGAAAACAAACATGCAGGTATGTACGGAGGGTGAAGGATCCTGGGAGGGCTGAAAAAAGACTTCTCGACCCTATATCCTTTTCCGAATCCCGATTCCCCCTTGGAGGTACGAAGAAGTACTGATATACTACCACCACTTCACTTCCCTATAACAGATGCCCCTTGGAAATTCGGATCAAGAAAAGACAGGGGCGGACCTCCAACTCGGACGTCGGACAAACAGCCGCTCTTTCTCCCAGCTTCATCCATGGTCTGGAACATAATTTAGATTGGAACGTGCAAACTCTTGGACCTCTCTCCGAATATTTCCAAGAGATGTGGCCGCAAGACCAGAAATGATCGTCAATCGCATGTGGCGGCGGCGGCGGCCCGGGCGATCAGGAGGGTCTCACTTGGCCGAAGTTATATAAAGCCCCTTCAATCCATCAAACCAATCCTCTCAAGCCTCATAATGTGCCTCCAGTTGTTTGGCCACCGCTGTTGGCAGTACAACCCGGATCTAGAGGTCCTCTTCCCTCTGCAAGAAACGCGCATGTCCCTCCCTGGATATCTGGAGAGGTTCCTTCAGTCCCTCCGGTGGGCGCCAAGGATCGCACAGACCTGCGTCTGGTCCGTCGCCTATTGTCGCACCCGCGGCGCGACCGGCCACCCGTTCCTCGTCGTCCACCTGGAGCACCCCGAGCTGTACCTCTTCCCGGTTCGGCTGAAGCTTCGCGGATTCGACGGTCCAGTAAGCGCCCATGTGGACGGCACTGGCAAGCGGCCCAGATCCGCCACCCCCGCTACGGTCTGGGTCGCTTCTGTTCACCAGACCATGGCGGAGCTTGTCGGCACCCGGCGCTACGATGTTCTCCACACCATGAAGTTCCAGCCGCGCCTTACAGATGCTGGGCGGCGAGTTGAACCCGACATCGGTGACCTGCTAGCACTGGCGGAGCTCGCGATGAAGTGGGATCATAGCCGGGAAGGCTACCCCGCGACCCTCTTCTTGGCGATGAACTCGCTTTTCGACAACTCCGTCACGAGTGGCAAAAAGGCATTGCCTCTGGAGAGCGGCGACACTACAGCGATGAAATCCTCTGTCATCGATGCGTTTCCCTTTTGGCGGAAGTGCATGCAGGAAGAGGTGGACTCCAGACTAGGACGCAGCTCACACGTAGGTTTGAGGTTCCTTCCACAAAAGCGACTGACTGACATCTCCACCTAATAGACAAATGACACGTGGATCGCCGAGCTTCGTGGCCAGACCGGCGATCTTGAAGCTCAGGCGATACTTTTGCAAGAAAGGATTGTTCGTCTCAGGCTGGGGTACAACGAAGAGGATTCGGCCAATGAGGGTACATCCATAAATTAATTCTCGTCGTCTTTGTTTGCGGACCGGCCTCAAAGCAGACGTTCCATCACAAGCGCCGCATCCGCCTCCTCCTGCTCCGCCTTTGTTATGGCATCGGTGCGGTCCTTCTCTTTGCTCGAGATCTGGGCTATATATCAGCGAGCTATATTATCATAGATGCAAAGTAAATACACACCGCCGCCAGTTGCCGCTGTGCCAGGCCAAACGCGGTCGTCATTTGCGACAACTACCATACGACAAAGTTTCAGTAAGTGTCCAAACAATAGCATTCGATACTAACTTTTCTGCGCTGCTCGTCTTTCTTTTTTCGTTCCTCAACCGCTATTTCTAGCTTGAACTGAATTGCCCTACCCCACAAAGGCAGAAACTTTTCGACCCGTGAGCCGTCGGTCTTGAAGTCTGTGAAGAAAAGACGGGGGAAGGGCCCTAACAAGTCCTGCGGTAGTAGCGTCTCATCTTTCTTGGTGGTTCTTTGCACGTCGGGAGGGGTATCGGCAAGCCTGCGTAGCATTTCCATGACGGTCCACGCGAACCAGAAACAGTTGCGGGACAGCATGCTGTACATCGGCTCCAGTCTATGAATGGCTGCCGCTACCGCGAGAACGTTTGTTGGTGTCAAATCGCGAGCCAGGGTGAGCTTGGCGACGACCGTATGTTTTCCTACGCTGGCGGTAATATCCACATCTTCATCTACAGCGCCCTGGTCGGCTGCCGGGACTTTTAGGAGCCCCCCGGTCCAACTTCTTGTGGCCAGCCGCTCCAGTATTAGGTGGCCAGAAATGTTGCTGCCGCCCTCTTCTGTGAAGATGGGTATTATCAAGAACACGTGCAGCGAGTAGTGCTTCCAGCAATAATGAATTTGCCGAACACGCCCATGGAGCCGCCAGTTTGGTTCGTCCGTAAATGCCGCGCTGCTTGCGAAGTTTTCTAGCATCTTTGGCAAAAGCAAAAGCCTCGGTACCGTCCCGGAGTCTTCCTCTGTCATTGTGCTCATTCTGGGTGAGGCGATGAAAAGCAGGAGGGAACACCAGGAGAAGCTTGTTTGAGGCGGCTGGCGAAAGAGAGCTACCTTGGAACTTGGGGTTTTGCTTAGGATCACAGAAGGACAGCGAGAAATTGCGAAGTATCGACTGGCGGAGGAAGGGGGGTGGGCGTGCAATTGAGCGTGGGGGTGGGGTGGGCGAGTTGCAGGGAGTTTTTTCGAGGAGATTTGAGAAGGCGTGCCGCGTGCCAACCGATGGCGAGGGGGTGAATGCGGGATGGGCGTTGGCTGCCGCGAAGGCAGCGAGGAGAAGTGAAGAGTAGCTCCGTCAGATGACAGAGAAAGACTGCGCACAGGAAGGACGAGTATTGCGGTGAGAGCGTGGCGAGAATGAAGTTTGGGTTAGGGGCCACGAAAGTAGTTTGCTTTCGATCACTCCCGCCGTCAGGTCTAAATTTAGAGCGACTTTTTTTAAAACTTTCACCGCGACGCAGGTTCAGATTGACAGTCCACACACTGTCACGCGAATCCAAAGTGATCACAATACGGTTTCCTTCGGAATTTGAGCTCTGCTACCTCATTGACTCCGAGCCTTGCAAAAACTTTTAGATCAATTTAATCATCAAACACGAGCATTGTTCCGAGCACGTGATCGCGAACGTCGACTCATCAACGTCCACCGTCTCAAGGTCTGAGTTTGGTCTGAATTCTCTAGTTCAAGTTGGCCTCTATAATAGTCTTCCCATCATCATCTTACATCATTCGTGGTCTTCAATGGCTTTGAACCTTGGGTGAATCTATGCCAGACGAACTTGAAGTACATATGACATACCGCAACTTCGAAACTGATCTCCGATCTCCCTTGCTTGTAAGTTACAAGGGAGGAGTACATCCAAGATTAGCAGTAGGTCTCGGATGCATATTGATGCCAGATGGCACCGAATGAATATTCTACACGGCCAGAGCTTAGATACGCCCGAATTTGAAGTGGAAGGCGAAGGAACGGGGATGGAAATTAAGATAACCCAGATCTAAAATCAGTTGTGTCGGGTTTAGAATTCGATGGATGTACTCACTTTGGGTAAAACTCCCAACTGCTGCCTAACCCAGCAGCGGACCGACCTGGATCTATAATTGATGCTCGCCCTAGTTTGAAGAGCTGAACTTGATTTGAATGTACATTGCACTGAACTATTTCGGCAGGACTGAAAGTACTTGTTTGAGACTCTGAAGTTGACGCTGAGGTCCTCGGCCAAATTTACGCCAGAAAAAAATCGCGTTGGAGGTTGGAACCGGCATTTCGAGCACTTCGGAAGCCCAACCGAACGCAGAAGTCGAAAATCATGAAAGAGGCAAACGAAGCCCGGAAGATCGCAGTAAGTCAAATCATCATCAAAGTAGGAATCAACAGTTTGCTTCGAATATTTACCTCAACTCCTTCCTGCCTCCGCTTACATTAGGCACGACGCCGCTCCGCAACTCATAGGCAAAGAGAGGTCTCAACCGTGGAACGGAGAAAAAAAAGGAAATTTGAGTAAATACTCGGTCAGCAGAGCAAGAGGAAGAGTGAATCCCGAGTGTGAGTACGTTTCACTTGACTTTATCTGCTTAGCGCTTACCGAGCCCTCGGTGAAAGAGATTCCAGCGTGAGAGAAGACCGCACAAGAATATTTATTGCAATAGCTCGACATCGTGGGCTCCAACGACGCAAGGCAAACTGCCGATGACTCCGACCCGCCCATTCCGGTTTCGCCTTGTATATTCATCACGGATGGAACGACAAGCTGCCCACCAACAGCACACATTCCCGACCAGGCACGCACTGCTAGACGTAATACGCATGAAGTCTAGCACACAAGCACCGAGCTTGGGCGGGACGACGTACCGCCGCAATCCACCTGCGATGCATCCGAGCGCCACCCGCGCCGTCCGCCCTGTGTCGTCGCCGCCGCGCCATAGGAGCGTCATCTTGACGAGCCTCCATAGTTTCTGGTTTTCCCCTCTGGCCGCACGAGCCTTTCCTTCGTAGCGGTGGGGATCCGGGATGCGCATTCCCGAAGTCGGCGGACCCTTCCAAGGCAGGAACAGCCCCAGCCCCGTACCCCGTACCCCGACCCGCTCATCGCACCAGGGAATCTCTAGCCCAGGCCACGCCTCCGGATGGAAGATAGTACGGCATATCAGCCCCTCGAGCAAGATAAACGACATATCCCCGTCCAAAGGGCTCTCCTCCCTACGCTGCGAGCGCCAGATTGTGTGGCTACGCCGAGGACTCGCACTATTAGAGCAGCGCGTCCATCAGCTTGCGCCCGCCATAGCGCGCGCTATACCCCAAGACGCCGCATCCATCTAAGAATGCGCCCGACCCTTCGCCGCCGTCACCTCCCCACCCACTCTCTGGTCGGGCTGCCCCACCGCGGCCCAGACGACGCGCAACATCGATAAGGACATGACAGTCCCCAGACGCTCGCCATCCATCGCCGACGGAGCTAGTGTAAGCAAGCTGCCCATCGCCATCACCATTTTGACGAGCACTCCTTCCACAGCGCGGCACACGTCCCATCCATGCCAGCCGTCCGTCGCCTCACCCCGATGAAGTTCGCGTCGCACTCGAGCTCCCTCGATCATGGCGATCGTCGAGGAGCGCTCCGCCGTCCATCTGGACGGGAAGGAGCTCAGTGCATCACCTCCCCAAGTCATCGGCGCCAGCACGCCCCATGTGCACCACATCTAGTCTGGCCTCTACTCATCCGCGCCCGAGAGGAAGTTTGGGACGACATCACGCAGCAGCAGACTCCCGCGTACATCCCGCTGCCGCGATGCAGCTTCTGACACTCGCTATCTGCCCCGCTTTCCGTGTGGCCACCGCGCCGCTGGAGGTCGGTCACCGCCCTCCGCGACCGCTTTTCCCGACGCACAATCGAGACGAGACGAGAACGCCGTGGCTCCCTCGGCGTCGACGGTCTTCACAGGCCCTCGCAGAGGTGTCTAGGCCCGAGATGAGCTCGCCATGTCGGCCATAGCCGCCCACCGCCGCCCGACGCTTCTCGCCAGCTGCTCCGCCGAAAGAGCACCTCCGGGCGCATGCAAGCGTCTCTCCCCTCCTTGAAGCTCCCACCGCGGCCACCTTCCTACCTCCACGCCCTGCAACCCGCAAGGAGCTCCCCAACGCGCACAAGGCGTCTCTCCCCTCGGCGAAGCTTCCACCGCGGCCGCCTGCCCTCCACCCTGCGACCCCGTAAGGAGCAGCTCCCCGACGTGCGCAAGCCGGCTCTCTCTTCGGTGAAGCTCCCACCGGGGCACCTTCCGATCTCCACCGCCGCGACCCCGCAAGGATAAGGAGCAGGAATGCCGTGCCAGGTCGACGCACCGCGGCTCCGAGTGGCACGATAGGCCGATCCCACCCACCCGGGGCCGCGCGGGCCTTCGCCCAACTTGTGGACCTTCACCTAACTTCTACCCCCTGCCGATGGGCGCGTGAATGAGGTCGGTTACCGGAAAAGGTGGCCACTTCGCGCGAGCGCCGTCCGAAGAACGCGCAGAAAGGAGGTCGAGCAGCAGCCTGTACGCGTCACACGTCCCGACTGGAGAAGCGCTCGTGTTGGGGACGCCTCCGCGCCCTCCCGCAGTCGGTGGCGCGATCACATGAGCGGGGGGATCGTCGAGCTTGATGGGCGGCGCGAGCTTAGTCGACAGGGGGGCATGTAGATGTATGTACCATTGAGCTGCGCGATGGCCGGCGAGATGGGGTGGTAACGCTGCAGCAGCCTGCGAGACGCAGCGTCAGGGGAAGCAGCTCCATGTCGGTGTCGGTGACCGACCCCACCTGCGCCGCGTCGGCCAACGCCAGACGCATCCCGACGGCAAGTTCGTCCTCGGGGTATGCACCACGCGTCGGACTGCCAACGACTTAGCGGGAGGGGGGATGGGAAGTAGAGTATGTCCCACCATTCAAGGCGACGCGCGCAAAGCTGATAGATAGTTCTGTTAGAGCCCTACGGTCGAATAGAGTGAATATATACCTCTAGATATCATCTCATATGTCGGACATCCACCATTGTGTAAACCGACAGGCTGCGAGTTTTAAATTGGATGGTCTTGCGCAGTAGGGCTAGAATTCGATCGTTTTAGGCTGAATCGTGACCTGTGCGTTGTCTGAAGGGCGAGGGTCCCTGTGAAGGTTCTTGAATTACTGAAAGTCGTCGTGGCAAGCGCTACACGCGGCACCACTGGGACCCAGCACACGGCGCCCGGACGAGGCTAAGAATCGTCTTCACGGCGCAGATTCCATTCCACGGTTATCTATCGGTATATCGTCGCTGTAGGGGCCAATGGCAAGCCCCCCTGCGAGATACCGTTCGGCCCATCGCCTATGCATTCGCCACGGACCCCGGGCTTGACGATACGCGCCAGAATCGTATGATGTAGAAACACTATGCGCTATCTGCGTTGTTTGCAGCGTCGTTCTGGAGGTGGAACTCGAGCACTGGCACACGAAGCAATTCAGAGCGTCGGAGTTGTACTATTCATCCGGATATCCCATTGACGGGCCAAGATTGACCTGCATACTGTAGCTGATGTCAGGATCGACGGCGCGTCAGTTGGGTGTTGGCCACGTACCTCAGCGCCCATATTGAGCCCCGTCCATCTGGGCTTACAGGAGGACACAAATGGTCCAATGGTAGACCGACTGAGGCCACTCAATTCCTCCAATCGAAGCGATACCAGCTGCTGGCTTCAAGACACCCTGGCTGACTGAATTCTCGATTTTCAGCGTCTTTCGCGACTTTGATATCTGTGCTCGCCTCAGATGCGCTTAAAAGTGATCCAGTCGTCTTCGTTGATATGCGGGGACAAGGAAACAAATGGAAGAGAGCAAGGCCGGTCACAAACAAAAGCCCAAAGAGGAAACTCCGTTTGATGGCCGTTTCTTGCGCTCAACCTCTACCGCGACTTCCACTTCCCTCCGACGCCCAGCCTTAACGCCGTAACTGTGGGTGGGAATGATGGGGTCTAAGGTAAAGAGCCGTTTTTTATCTGTTGTTGATTCGAGCCGGGTTGTTTACATCATAATTTCGTTAGGTGTGGCTTCCTCCTCGATTCGAGAGGAAAATATGGCCGGCAAAATCCATTTTCGATATTGAGCATCCTTCGATTCTCCTTATTCCTCTCTATGCGATTCCGGCACTCCTTCGATATGTACAGAGCACGTCTTGACATGCGTTTGTTTTCGCGGCATCCCTCCTCAAATTGACTCATATTTTCCAGAACATATCATGGTGACGTCCCTCCTTTTTTTTTTTTTTTTTTTTTTTGTATGGGCTCTGTCGAACGTCTTTGTCCTGCTTCCTTCGGTCTCGTTAGTATCCACAAAAATACAGATTTGCATCAAGGCCTGCTCGTGTCGACGGGGTGTTTTTCCTTTACCCAGCAACACATGGCAGGCATCTTTCACTGCTCTTGTGTTCCTTTGTGAGCCGAAAAAAAAGCTATACCTCGTTTATTCCTCAAATCCGCGCTGACCTTCGTGCCTCCTATTCGGCTGTTGATGCAAGGCTATTTCTTTCCCTAGGCGAACCTCTATCTTCAACTGACAATGGTCGATGTAATCCTGCCGATTACTAACACACTGCCACCATCACTTACGCATCCACTCCAAACACGCACAACGCTTAGGCTAGCTTACCTCTTACCTCTATCTCGCTTTTTCTTGTACCTTTTTCTCTACAACTCAAATCCCCCGTAAAAAGGGTCTTATTGTTATCTGGCTGTTTCTGGGTCTTTTATCTTGGTATCTTGGTAAGCAAGATTCCATTTTTTTAACAATATCCACCTTTTTCCTCCGCCCCACTGTACCACGACTTTCAGAGTGATTATCGCTCGGAATTTCGTTGATACTCCTCCCACTGCCCCCACTGTTGCCCACCGAACTTAACGAGCCTTTTTAAAGGTCTCGCACTGCCCCACTGCCCACCGCCGCTGTCTTTTCACTGCCACGTCACCGTACCTTTTCTGCCACGTCACTGCACTGGCCTCCCGTACACCGTCAATTCCTTTCCCGCTCACCACGCGGAGCCGTTCCAAGGCCACACCCGACTCAGACCCCGAGTCCCCGCTGTCTCCACTCACTCCCATTGTCCCAACACCGTCTTCAGGATTATCGCCGTCCCCATCGCCGTCCCCACCACCACCACCGCAGACCCCGCCAACAGGCAACCGCTACGTCAGCGACTCCGACTCCGACTCTAGCCCTATCCCACCTCCCCACCGTTCCCAAATGCCTAAGATCGCCACCATCGAGGCCCATGCCACCAAGCCACCTATTCTGCTTGAGGGCGACTGCACCCAGGCTACTCTCCGCCAGTTTGAGATAGCATTCCAGAATTATTGCACGCTGAAGACCGTTGACTCGAAGGCGGAGACAGCCATCGTTGTCGGCTGTTTCCGCGACTACCGTATCACCGACTGGCTTCAGATCGAAGACGAGCGCGCCAAAGTCCTCGCCATGAACTTTAAACAGTTTATGGTTGAGCTTCGGAAGAAAATGCTGCCGCTGGACTGGGAGCGCGCGGCGCGTCTCTCCATGCTCGCTCGCCGCCAGTCCCCGACCGAAACCTTTGACGATTTCGCTACAAATGTTCGTTCTCAAAACTCCCTTCTCTCGGGCACTGCCTCCCACCTTCCCGACGACCGCCTTCGTCTACAGCTTGAATCAGCGATGCTTCCAGAATTACTCGAGGACTACGAGACTGACGCCGTTGCAAAGCATAAGACCGATTTCGCGGAATGGCTCAACGAAGTCCGTCGCATTGATGCGACGCGCCTCCGTGCTAATGCCCGCTACCAACGCCTCGCAGCAGAGGACCGCAAGCGCAACGCCTCCCACGACAACAGCGACCGCCCTCCCAAGCGTAACAATAACGGGAACCGCGAGAACCAAGCACCCCAGACTGGCGCCTCCTCCTCAGCGTCGTCCAACTCCACCGGCGCTGCCGCGGTCGCTGCCCGAAGCTAACTTCGGAGGAGCAGAAGCTCCTTGACGATAACTACGGGTGCCGCCGTTGTCGCAAGGCTTTCGTCCTCCACCGCTCGTTTGACGGCACGTGCGAGTTCCCCGGCTGCTACCAACTACAAACCGCTAACGCAGGCAGCCATTAACGCGGCGCGTAGTGCGTGCTCAGCGGACCACATGAAGGCCTTGGAGGCTAAATACCCTCCGAGGACCGTTGCCGCCGTCGTTGACATCAACGCCGTCGCCGCCATGCTCCCGAACATCGAGGACCCCAACGACAGTGGCACCTCGGATGGCGACCTTTCCGGACGCAACGTGAGTGTCTCCCACCGCACCCCCCATTTTTTCTGGGACTTCCGCATGGAAGGCCCGATGTCGAATCTCCCTATGATGTTCGTGGACTGATTGACAATGGCACTCATCTAGTCCTGATACGCGAGGACATCGTCGACCTTCTTCAGCTCCGCCGCCATTGCTTGCCCGTACCCGAACCGTTGACGTTGCAATAAATGACAAGAACGACAAGAAAAAATTTTTTTGACCCACTACGTAAAATTCAAAGGACTCTCGAAGGACCTTTCTTATGAATCCAATACCGTACACGCTCTCATAACACCCCATCTTTGTGTCCCCGTAATCCTCGGTTTACCATTCCTCGCTCGTAACCACATCGTAGTAGACCACGCCGCCCGTACTGTAATAGATAAGCGGTCGAATTACAATCTTCTTGATCCCGCTCCTCCCCCGCCACCTAAGCCTCCGCTTGTGAAACTTCGTGACAAACTGAAGAAGACAAGCAGGACCACAAGACTCTGGCTGCTGAGCTGAAGTCCGCATGCGCGGAACGCCTCAAGCGCATGACTGATTCCAATCTTTCGAGACCGTGCGGGACATAGACGTCGCAGCTGCCGTACGTGAACGTGTGGAAGTGCTTGCAGAGCTCGAACGTCGACAATCTCTCGGTGACAACCTCAAGTCGGAATACCGCCCGATATTTGAACCAATTCCGCATTGACGATCTGCCCACGATGTCCTTTGCGAGATCAGGTCAAAGATGCTACAAGTCCATATCTAACGCACATATCAAAGCCCACGGAAATACAAGGACGCTTGGCAAACACTTATCCAGAAACACCTGGATGCAGGGCGTATACGCCTCAAACTCTCTTTGCGTCTCCGGCTTTCCTGATCCCGAAGAGCAATAAACTTGCACTCCCACGCTGGGTCAACGACTTCCGCGAAATTAACGCGAATACAGTACATGATGTTTTCCCCCTCCCACGTGTGGACAATATTCTGGCTGACTGCGCCAAAGGAAAAATTTGGTCCACGATTGACTTCACGGATAGTTTCTTTCAGACCAGATTGCACCCAGACTCAATTCCTTACACGGCGGTCAGCACCCCCTTGGGATTGTACGAGTGGCTTGTGATGCCACAAGGCCTAAGGAACGCACCTGCTGTCCAGCAACGCGCGTCACCGCAGCCATGCGTGAATTTATTGGAAAAATCTGCCATGTCTACCTCGATGACATCGTTGTCTGGTCAGACACGGTAGAAGAACACGACAAGCACGTCCGGATTATATTTGATACATTGAAACGGCATGGATTGTACTGTAACGAGAGGAAAACTAAACTCTTTTGCTCTGAGATGACTTCTTGGGCCATCACATCTCGCAGCGCGGTATTGAGGCCGACAAAAGCAAGATTGAACGTATTGTTAACTGGCCAACCCCGAAATCATCGACTAATGTACGCGCCTTCCTGGGATTGGTCCGATATGTCAGCCAGTTTCTACAAAATCTGGCAGATCACACTGAGGTACTGCACCGTTTGACCACGAAAGAGCCGACAAGTGCTTCCCAGAGTGGAAGCCAGAGCACCAGTTTGCATTTGACCAGATAAAGTATCGTCACCAGTGCAGACTGCCTACAACTATCGACCATGAAAACATGGGTGATAATAAGATCTTTGTCACTGCAGACGCAAGTGATAAAAGTCTGGCCGTCCTCTCATGCGGCCCGACTGGGAATCTGCCGCCCGTCGCCTTCGACTCCATGACTTTAAAGGGCTGAGCTCAACTACCCCATTCACGAGAAGGAGCTCCTCGCCATAATCCCGCCTCCCCGGTGGCACACTGACTTGATTGGCTCACCAATCCTCATCTACACGGATCATCGAACTCTGAGAACTTCGAATCTCAAAAGGACCTCTCCGCGCCAGGCTCGCTGGATGGAGTTTATGTCTCAGTTTGACACAAATTGTTTATGTCAAGGGCGAGGATAACACCGTGGCCGATGCCCTTCAAGGACGATTTGAGGACAGCACGAGGCTGAACTTCATCTACTACCCCTTTGAGAGACCGATTCGACGTGGTCGCTGCCTTTACTCCCCTACGTTGGAGTCCCATTCCATGCTGCTCGCTGCCTGGCCCGCACTCGCATCCGCACCTCAGACCCCCGTTCTCAGCCATATGCCCCATTATGTCTATTGGTGTGGACGACGAATTTGTCGACATAATTTCGCAAGGTTATGAACTGGACCCTTGGTGCCAAGGTTTGACACAGTAACTGGAGCATACCGGGTCTCAATGCGAGAACGGCTCTGGTACGCAGGTTCAGCCTAATCATCCCTCGTGCGGTGACATACGTGAGACACTATTCCGCCTTGCTCATGATGTCTTGGGACACTTTGGCTTTGAAAAGTCTTACGGCTCCCTGCGCGATGAATTCTACTGGCCAAACATGCGCCGGGATTTGGAACAAGGTTACATACCCTCCTGCCCGGACTGCCAGCGCAACAAGTCCCGGACGAACAAGTGTGCGGGCCCACTTCATCCTCTCCCAGTTCCTGATGGGAGATGTGATTCCGTTGCCATTGATTTTATTGGTCCCCTCCCAGAGGACGATGGGTGTAATTGCATTGCTTCGTTCATCGACCGCCTCGGGACCGACATCCAACTTGCGGCAACACGGACAAACATAACTGCTGAGGACTTTGCCCTGATCTTCTTTGACAAATGGTACTGCGAGAATGGTCTCCCTCTGGAAATTGTTTCGGACCGCGACAAGCTCTTCGTTTCCAAGTTCTGGGCTGCGCTACATAAACTCACTGGCGTAAATCTGAAAATGTCAACTGCCTTCCACCCTGAAACAGACGGCGCAAGCGAGCGGACAAATAAAACTGTGAATCAATGCATACGCTACCACGTTGCTCGCAACCAACGCGGTTGGAATCGTGCTCTTCCGCGTGTGCGTTTTCATCTAATGAATACCGTCAACAAATCGACCGGTTACTCCCCCTTTCAACTAAAGACTGGACGTTCACCGCGTGTACTACCTCCATTACTCCCAACGCATAAACGAGACTCAGCCGAGGAGAGATCTGCTGCCGACATTATCGCCCAGCTCGAACTCGATGTGCTCGATGCACAGGACAACCTCCTTGGCGCGAAGATAACTCAGGCCAGACAAGCAAACAAGGACCGCGGACCTGACCCAGACTATCAGATTGGGGAACGCGTGAAACTCAATATCAAGAACCGACGTGGCAGTACCTCCATGCAGGCGAAGGCCGATGCGCTAAGTTTATGCCGCGTTTTGATGGTCCTTATGTTATTATTGGTGTTCACAAGGAATGTTCAACAGTTACACTGGATATGGCGGCTCAACCTGGCGTATTCCCGGTCTTTCACACCTCCGAGGTCGAACCCTACATCGAGAACGATCCCTCCCTCTTCCCCAATCGACAGCTACCGCGCCCCGGCCAATAACCACTGAAGATGGCGAAGAAGAATGGGAGATCGACGAGATTATTGACGAACGACGCCGCGGACGCGGAGTGCAATATCTTGTACGATGGTCGGGACACGGCTCCGAAGACGAACGATGGCTACCTGGCCGCGAACTTGCCGAATGCGAAGCTCTCGACCGATGGCTGGCTGGGAAGGATGATGGAACAGGAAAAATTCTTTCTCAAGCTCATGCCGCCGGTAGCTTTTCCCACTGGGTTTGACGCGCATTCTACGTATCGCACCTACTTTTCTTTTCTCTGGTTGTTTTTGACGAGGCATGGGACGATTTTTCACGGACGGGAGGGTGTAATCCTGCCGATTACTAACACACTGCCACCATCACTTACGCATCCACTCCAAACACGCACAACGCTTAGGCTAGCTTACCTCTTACCTCTATCTCGCTTTTTCTTGTACCTTTTTCTCTACAACTCAAATCCCCCGTAAAAAGGGTCTTATTGTTATCTGGCTGTTTCTGGGTCTTTTATCTTGGTATCTTGGTAAGCAAGATTCCAGTCGACCTGCCAAGTTTTCTCAACCAAATCTCGTTGTCAAACCAGAACTGATTTCTTTGCTCCTGCTCGCCTATATCCGCATCTTCCTGGAAAACACGATCATGACATGCCGGAGCGGCTCTCCCTTCTTCTGTTTTGGATCTTATTTCGACTGATTCACTTCCGGGCCACCTACATCTCCATCTCGTGCTCAACGTTCCGGGATAAGCATTCCTCAGGTCAATTCCGCGGCTTTCCGATTATCAGAGAGGATTATTTAGGACACAACGAAATTCTCGAGACTCGAACCTGTAAGGAATATCTCATTGAATACGGCGTCGACTAATCTGCCGAGATTTCAGACAGGTTCGGACTCAGTTGGTCTACTAAATAACCGAGTATTCGCCTGTCATTTACAACGTGTGGAAACCTACCTCATGAAATAAAGCAAATCCATCCGCTTCCAAACTCTTCTGTTAGAAACGCAAACTGATCCGTTTCGCCGACGTCTTTGGTCCACCAATATACAGCGCGATCTCATGACACGCTTTTATCTGCGCGCGGTTCCTGTTATCTGACTCCTTGAATGCCAGGCACGGAGTCTCTCTCCTTCTCGTCCTCGCCAGACTCTTCGCGGGAAAAGATTGTTGGCTTCTTCTCCCAGCTCCTTCCGTGATACAAAAAAGGGTATCGGATTCAGAGTATATCTTTTTTTGCGAGGCAAGTAATCGGGTTGCTTCGGACGTTATTTTTCGGGGACATTGGAGATAAACGAAGTGCCCGCTACCCTGTGCCGCGGCCCGAGCTGAAATTTTATTTTTCAAATATTGGGGAGCTTGACGAAATGTCCCAAACCTTAGCGCAAGGATGGTACAGCTATTTTCTGAACTTGATTCAAGTAGAGATCGAGTAGTATTGCGAAGAGGTGCAAAATTATCCAAATTTCGGGGTCGCCGTTTGAACAAGAGGAAACTGTGGACAAGCGTGCAAATGTCAGATGGGAAACCAAGCATATAGTAAGCGCCCACTTGGGCGCCTATCATTCAGAGCAGTGCTTTGCTTTGGGTCTGTTGTGGCAGCTGATTGACGCTCCTTTCCACTTTCGTTCTTGTTCCTCCGCGAGAGCCTTACCATGTCTGCGCCTGAACCAAAGGTACACCCCGCACTTCCCGCCGAGCTGGAGCGCGCGATATTTGAAATAGCCGCCCATGCCCGCCCTGTGTCAATCCCGACTTTCATGCTAGTTGCGTGGCGCGTCAAGACATGGTTAGTTAAATACGACTCTTGGATTCCATTCTGTTTGGTTGAGGATAATTTAGGGTCGAGCCTCTGCTATACCGGACCATCGTGCTATCTTGGAGCGCGCGTGATCCACAGGCTCTCAAGGACCATCCTATCTTTACCAGAGATACTCTCCTCCCCATCATACGGTCGAAATCGTTTGGGGCCTTTGTTCGCAACTTGCTTCTTCCTTGGGCATCCATCGAAGATGCGAACACTATACTCTCGGCGTGCCGCTCGGTCGAAAATCTCTGGATCAGCACTGCGGATAGAGATCTATTGCCCCTGCTCGAGGATTTGCCGTTGAAACAGCTGTCCTGCAACTTGAAAGCCCTGTTTCGCCCGCAGCCAATCGACTTCACGCACAAACTCTTTTCAATGATCACACATCTGGAGGTATTTGGGGTATCCGACATGTCGGGGTTCGATTCACCGGACCACGATAAATGGAGAGGCCTCGCTCACATTCCGCATTTGGCCAACCTCTCCTTCAATGACGATGGAATCGTCGGCGTGTGGCCCGCTCTGCTCCGAACATGCAAATCATTGCGCGTCCTAGTCGTGCTGTAAGCTACTATTGCAGGGCACCCCGACGAGCAAGAACTTGCCAAGGATCCCCGCTTCGTAGCAATGGGTTGCGAGTTCGAGACCAAAGACTGGAGAATGGGAGCGCACACGGGGATCGATTACTGGTCACGAGCCGAAGACTTGGTTGCGAAGCGAAGATCAGGTGAAATAGATGGTGCGGCATCCCGAGGACCGTTGTTATAAAGTCTCTTCTGATTCCATTTTCCAGCTCTTCAATATACAATCTCTGTGGACGAGAGTAGGAATATCGTCTAACAATTCATTTTAGCCTGTGTATGTACCAAGTTCGATCTTACACAGACCATTTGGTCGATAATTATCACACCATACATTTGAGAGACGAAATTAACTACATATTAGGTATGTACAGGTTTAGACCTCGAGTTCAGAGCACTAGTTGCGCACATCGAGGATGATTTGGTTCAAGACCGACACCCTCCTCCCATCTGTCGATTGATCAGCATGCCGTTTTGGACAAGAACAGACATGAATCGCGCACCGAAAAATCCGTGAACGCCCCGCGGCAAGTGAGGCGGGGTAAGGGATCTGTCCTCTTCGATTCTGGATATCATCTCAGACACGGAGACTTGGCGCAAAAGAATTTTTGGACTCACACCAGATTCAAAGATGAGGTGATGCGCCGCTCGACTGGATCATCGCGGATGATAATGTTCTCGTTGATGATAGCAGTGTAGAAGAGGCCCACGTTCCCAGACTGCAATCGACACGTTCTGTAAATTTAGATGGCTGAACAAATTATGTTGCGCTGACCTGGATGGAGTTGCTCTCGGAAGGAACCTCGACGGCACCGGTGAATTTGACCGTGGCTCCGGCTTCGTCAAAGCCCTCGCCCTGGAGCAGCTTCATGTATGCGTCGCGGGAAACGTGCTTCCCGTTGACGGTGATGTTCGCGCTCTTGGACAAGAAGGCGTCGAACGCGGAATTGAATGCGGTCTGCGTGGTGGCCTTGATGATCGAGGACAGATGCTGCTCTGCCCAGGTCTTCAGCGGCGGGAGGACGATGTTAGCGGCCATTGTGGTGAGTAGTTCGGTTGGTTTGCGAGGGTTCGGTCCCCGAGTCAAGGCTTTTATAAGTAAGCGTGCTCCTAAATTTGCTGCACTCCGCCGATCGCGGAGGCTGAGAGGTAGCGATTAATTTTGCGGGAGAACAAGGCACTGCGCTCCCGCTTTCCCCATACGTTGCCGTGTGTATTACCTTCTACTGTCCATTTCCCACCTTTCAAAGAATTAGCCGCCGTACCTAGGCCACGTACTTATTGGATACATTCGGTCGTGTAGCGTGCCGCTTCACCAAGGTAGAGCCATCTCGAATATATGGGCCCCGGTTGATTCTCATCGAACGCCGAAGAACGCTGTGCATGGACAGTGCTAGCCAGAAGGGCCAAAATATAATGGATTAACCTGATCTGGATTAACGAAATATCATCATTGACTTGCGCCTTGCGCAGTACTCGAAGTAACCTTGCCAAAAAAATTGGTTAGTGAGGACTGGGAACTGTTCTCCGGCGCGATACGACGACTTAGGCTCTTATATTATAGACACTACAACAATAGTGCTCTTGCTTCGCATGTTGTAAGGACGGCTCGGACGAGCCTGAGGAAGACAGGGACTTTGAGGTAGACTCGGAAATCGATTGGATGAGCAATTTCTCCTGAGATCATAACAGTGCGAGGATAATAGCGACGACGATACATCAAGATAAGATTATGCGGAACTGAGGCGAACTGAGGGCTAGGGTCGAAAATCATCCATTGATGCGACGCCGCGTGCTGCCATTGATATGGTAGCGGGCCGAGCTTGTAGGCGATACGACCGAGGTACTGACTTACTCCTAATTAACTGAGAAATTTGAACCTTCAAGTTGTCTGTGGGCAGAACGTAGTAGAGTTTGAGCAATTACAGTTCCATCCGCTCCTGGCACTATTTCTTGAACTTGCAGTTTCAAAAGAGGTATGGCTATTAATACCAAGACTTCGTTATTAATACCAAGATCTACGTGGATCACGATTTGGGATGGCAACTGCAAGGAGGTTACTGTTGCCAGCAAGTCAACAGCAAAGTCGGGCAAAAGTTGCCAGAGTAACTCTCGTCGAATGAGCGCCTTTTGATAATCACCATATGAAACTGTATGAAACACAATCGAAATCGTGGGTGTGGGAGTGACCCCCTGTCCCAAATAGGCTCCATCACATTCAAATCATATGGATCATCAAAAACTCTTCTCACTCGACGTCTCAATTCGCGCTTCGGTTCCCTTCAATCTGCGCAATACAACCCCAGCGGCCTCCAAGACGGGTCCAGAACGCCTTACTATTTGCTTCAACTTCTTGGAGCTGATTTTCCCAAGATCTTCCTGAGGCTGGGAACTGGATTCCAATCGAATGTGATTTTCTTGCCCTGACCTGGTGACCACCCTGCTCTTGTTCTGTACCAAAACTTGACGACCGCCGATCGAGTAACCCATGCTTGACAACGTGCTGATGCGATTCGCACCATGTGCGAGGATTCGCGAGAATCACTGCCCTCGGCATGGCTGCTTAAAAGACTGCTGCAACTCTCTTCATCCTTAGCTTTTGGTCTCTCCCCTTCTCCACCTTCATCGCACTTTTTTTTTACTGCACTCTAAAATGTTCCGCTTCTCTGCATCTTTCGTTCTTGCGCTCCTGGCTACCTCCGCCTTGACGGCGGGTGCTGCCCCAGTACAACAGCAGGCCAGAGCTCTGGACTTGGCCACGGTGGTACGAGCTCCAGTATATTCTCATCTAACTACGCTCACGACCCGCCCACAGTGCGCAGATCTCACTAAGGTTGAGGGGATCACCACGGACATCTCTAACGCCCTGAACGTCGTTTCCGGTATCGCTGGCAGCGGGTATGTCTTGCTTCTCCTTCTTGAACCGTGCATTAACTCCTTCCAGCACTGCTGGCATTGCTGGCGTCCTGACGACCTTGGAGGTAAGCACAACGCCCGATGCTCGCGTTGTGCCCACTAATTATGGTTTAGGGAATTGTGAGCAAAGTAGACACGGTTGAGCAGACGATTCTCGCTGCGTGCGGTGCCATCACCGGCAGTGTAAGCTCCTCACCAGGTGCCTTCGTTTCGTATTGCTAATCAAAAACATATCAAGGCTGCCTCCACCGCTGCCTCCAACGCCACCGCCACGGCATAAGCGGGCATCCTCCATAACCACGATCGGACTCTTCGAACCCACGGCGTACGTAGTGCCGCCTGTGACTCGAAGTTTTCATTTCGCGATTCAATTCGGATGGGAGGGGTTTAGATTTGTTGTTAATTCACCTGGTAGGATGTAGCATTATCTTCCATTAATAATCAAGCAAAGCGACTTTGGAGTGTATTTCTTCGTGCTAGTGAAGTGTGTCGTGGCCGGGTTTGCAAGACTGCGTTCTATTTTCAAGGTTGAATACGTCCGATTGATCCTCTCGTTGTTTACACTCGGCATCCGCTCGGCATTTGACCCTCTTAAGTTTTTGGAGATTCGCCGAGACCTTTCCGCTCCCAGTGCCCAATAAAATGCTCTCTTGTCAGCACACACAAAGATCTCCTGTCGCTGTTCGGTAACCATTTCACGGACGCCTTGATATCATACAGACGGTGGCCCGACTGGTTATGCCCTCACGGGCACAACCGTCATTAATGTTGAAGCATGGGGGGCAAGCGTCAACCAGTCGTTTCAATGTGGGTCGAACATCGAGCCCAATCCAAGCCCAATCGGACGATCTCGACCGCACCATGTATGCTCTATGGAAGTCCCCAGGGCCCATATAACGCCTAAAAATCCTTGTTGATGTCGGCTTTGAGAGATGCAAACAGATCCAGTCAACACCGACGCGCGGAATGAGTAGAGGTGGGTCAGGGAGAATTCGTAATCGCTGAACGGAGGTGCGGGGGTTGTTTCCAGAATAATATTCAGCAGGAGGCTCACTGGCAGGAAGGTCTGGAATGGTGAATCTGGTGATACAACCGCAGAAATGAACATCGCGGCATATACAGTATGGCCCGGCGCTGTCAACCCAAGCACCATGGAAGAGAGGACATGATGGATCATCCTTAGCTAAATCCCGAGTGCCGTGGCAAACAACTTTATTCGGCCCTTTTACACACCCTCCCTCGCGCTCCCCATGCATATGCTACAATTCGTCACCTCCCTGTAACATTGTTTGGTCGTCGTCGCTGTCACTGTCGCCGCCCGACAATGCTGTTACCCAAGACTTTGGGCTGGATGTTGTGTAGCGTGGCGTACCTCCATTGGCGAATTTTAGTCCGCACAATTGTTCAGATTTATGCTATGATTATTCGCTGACCAGATACAAGTAGTACAGGACAAAGAGACTGTTCTGAGAAAAAATAAGGTGCGCCAACTTGGCGCCAACATCCATTTATTGATACTCTCCCCTTGATGTGCGTGTTGCAGTGCACCTTGTCGCGAAGCTGCACGGAGATGTGCGAGAAGAGCGAGACCTCGTCTTCTCCTCGTCGCCCAGTAATGCCCGGCATCATCGTGTAGTCGAAGCGGGCCCTGCGGGGTGCAGCAATTGTGTATTATGTAGCATTTCAACCAAGGGGGCACTGGCATTCAAAAAAAAGATATAGGGCCGATTCAAATTTCAACACGATTTATTATTTTTTCATGATGACTTGTGAGGAATCTGCCAGCTGGCCCAGCAGTACCAGTAGGGCCAGGTATTCAGGATGAAATGTTTTGAATTCACGATGATACATCATGAAAAAAACATCAGAGATGTTCCCATAACCACAAGAAACTTCAAAACCCTCGTTCGCGATGTTCCGTTATGAAACCCGAGAAAACATCAAGAATTTCAAAGCAAACCATCATGCATTTCACGTTCTAAAGTCGTGAAAGGGATGTAGAATTTCATGATGTTCCGACCGCACAGTGATGGCAAACGCGGCAGCCTGAGATTTTCGCTTAGAAACCGAGTGGGAAACCATTGGAATATCAGATTCTATCAAATCGCGATGACAGCCAGGATACTCCTAGTAGGCGTGTCCTGGTTTGCCTTGCAATTACCTCTTACTTGCAAAATCCCTTCCTGAGCAATTTCTACAGGGAAAGTGGAGTAGCAATAGATAGACCTGCCTTTTGAGCGAGCCTTGAGCTCTGCAAAATTCACCCCGTGTTTGCTCGGAATGAGCAGCACGGTAATTCACCAACTTGCGGAAGCGGAGTGGATGAGAGCCGATGTTCCAATGGAATCCAGAATCCATCTATGGGCATCGCCGTGGATCGCCGCTGCACTCAATGTATACGTCAGAGTTACAGCAGCAGCTGATCAATCAGCACCTGCTATCTATTGCCGCTCAACTGCCGCCCCTTCGCGCTCACTGCTCGTGAGATGTTCGGGGGCCGAACGGCATTGCCAAATATAATAAGGGATGGGATATACTTGAAGCCGCTTCACTCGCTTCCCCCCGTCATGGGCATTTCTCACTCTTCCATCTACCTGGCTTCCACGGCGTGCGTATTGCTCAGTTCAGGCATCGCCTGGCAGAAAGTCTGCAGGTCTCCGCCCGAATGGATTAAAGAGCTCGATGCTCTGGGCCAGCCGAGGAAGCAGAAACTGCTAGGCACCGCAGTTGTATGCGGAGGAAGGTTTGTTGGACCCGCAGTCGATCTCCCCCACTCTCTCCATCAACTGCCAAAGTATCGCAGGAACCGTCCTTGCTGATCATTTCGATCACGTCATTCTCGTGGACCCTGAACTCCTTGATCTCGAGAAACCTAAGACTCGGATCATGCAGTACAATGCTACGCATCGTGAGACACTGAATTAATATTTGTTCCCGAAAACTCATCAGGTACCTCCAGCCTTACTCAGCCTGTTCACTGACGGCGCCAGACGTCTGTGGTCCAATTTCGACACCGAACTAAGGGCTATGGGTGGACGGTGAGTGCTTCAAGACGGCTCTTGAATTGAATGATGGAACATGGTTAGACTAGTATACGCTGACCTCCAGCTCCACTACTCCGGAATCGCGGTTCCGGCTCCTTATGGAGACTACCCTGGTGGCCGTCTTCCAGACACTCTGGCGATGAGACGGTCCGCAACGCAGAAGGCGCTGTATGCGCTGCTCATGCAGCACCCAACAGCCGCGAATATCACGGTTTAGCCTGGTACTGTGCGTGGTGTCGAGGCCTCAGATAATCAATCATCTATCCGGTCCGTCATTGTCCGCAAGCTTGATGGGACGCAACTTGTTGTCAACGATATCGGTCTAGTCGTGGGTGGGTATTTCTTCGTCACTTGAGACTCGCAGACTGAACCGATCTCTCTGTAGACTGCACCGGAAGGATCCAAGCAGGAATGAAATGGCTCGAAACTGCCGGATTTTCCCTCCCAGACAATCTGCGCTGCTCTTACAAACCCAATATACACTATGCAACCTTATGTTTCTCAGTTTCTCCCGAGCTCGAGTCCAGGCTCCCTATCCCCGAATTCGCGATCAACTCAGTATGCCAATATATCCACACCCAGCATTTCACTTATGGTCTATCTGTGACCGCTCTCTTGAAAACCGAAAACAATACAAGTATGCACACCGGCCTCTCTTAATTTAGACTTCTCATGAAATTTTCAACAGTGCAAGTTTTGCTAACATCCAGCGAGGATAACCTTCCGCGCAGCGTGCCTGAAATACTCCCATTTATATCGACGATTCGCGGACACGCACCCCTCGCTTCATGGTTTGTCAAGACTGTCGAAATCCTCTGTGAAAACTGTAATGACCCTTCTTTCGATATCATCAAAATACGTACGTATGGAGCCATTATTACCTTAAAGCTCATTCAGATCGTAATCAGCCGAACAATCGTACGTCAAATACCACTCTGTTCCTACAGGGGCTCTGCCTCCAACTTCATCGCGGTTGGTGATGCACATATCCAGCTGAATCCTGTCCACGGGTGAAAACTTAAAAAAATTTCTCTCTTCACCATCTGAACCTCGGTGGCAGACAAGGCGTCGCGAAGGTCATGTTGAACGCCATCACGCTCAACTCTCTTCTTCACTCTCTCGACTCCCCCGTCCGATCCTTCCCGGAGACTTTTCGGCACGTTACTTCAAGAAGAACGCTGCCCGTACTGAAGGCTTGTGGTGAGCCGCAGTTTCGATTCTCGCTCCCTCGCACGTTGATTATTCTTGTCTGTAGGGACGCTACCCGGCTGCACGGTGCGTATGTTCTATTGTCGTCGGGTCTCTGCCTCAACCATCACCAGACTACGGGTCGCTGGCCTGCGAGCCAATGCCGGCGAAACAAGGGATAATGGACGCTTAACCCGCTGGTTCGAGCTCAAATTGATTTCCGCCGCCACGCAGGTAGATTTCAATCCATACGCAGTCCAGCCTTTCTGAGTTAACTGAAAAACCACTTCAGGATAAAGAGGTTGCGTCGGTATTATGGCGTGTTCGCAATATGATCGCAGCAGACAGAGCCCTTCTGGCGCCGACGGTGCTGTGGAAGGCGTTGTGGACTCGGTCGCTTTTTTAGTTTTGATTTAGGCTCTTCATACGTTTTCTGTCTGGTACAAACAATGCCATGAACGCGTAATGGCGAAAAATGAATGGACGAATTGTAGCGTATGCATAGAGAGCGCGAGGGAGGGCGTGTGAAAGGCCGAATGAAGCTGTGGGTCCAAGTAGCTCAGCGTTCTCGAGACACAATTTGCAGAGGGTGGCGAACTTTACGAAGTACGGAGTTGAGACAAGTTGGGCCCGTGGGGTAAAAGGGCGACGCAGCTTCCGAGAGGCCGTCAATTCACATAGTGTGTTGTTATTTCCAGGACAAAGTGCTTGTTAGACCAGATTTTACAAGCTGATGAGGATCTGTTCCTCATCCAAGTATTTATACTGTATCTAACAGGTTAAAAGCCTTCCATCCTGATTTCATTTCTCGACTTCTCCAATATCCCGGAGTCTGTGGAATTTATACCTGGGCGACGTTCGCTGCAGCCTTTCAATACTTCAATGGCTATAGGCGCAAAAATTGAGGCTGACGATGACGTCCAAATGCTTGGCTTTCTCGATTCAATACTCTGCCCCGATGCCTCCTTCCATCTTTGGCCTCGGCAGCCGTTTCGCAAGCCTCCGCGCTCAAGGTGATTGATACTAGCCGCAAACCAACCCTATCGTTCTTCCAATCCAGCTAGGTCCTGCCTGCCCTCCTTCGTATACTTCGTTTCGGCATCAAGCGCCCCCAGAGCCGAATCCACCAACTTCGCTCAGGTGTGTCGGATTCGAAGACGATGTCCGCTCTTAGCCAATTACCAACCATTACAGCGATTGCATATTCCGCCTCTTTTCAATCCTCTCCCTACCTACCCATGGTGACCTTTCCTTTCCAATTGACCACCGAGTCCACAACCAGCAGCCGCAGCGGGCATGGCATCCTTGCGATCGAGGTATATATCCGCCTTTGAGCCGGCCTCGCGCTCACGGTTGAGGATCATCGCCGTGATGTTTGCGACCGTATACGGAGGAAAGATGTCCTGGACGTCGATGGACGAGACGTTGGTGTGTTGGGTAGAGGGGGAACTTGGATGCCAAGACGGAGTGGCCATCGTAATACACTGCATGAATTGATCAGCGGCTTCCAGTGAGAAGGTGTTGCGGAGACGTACAATAGACTATCGTCCATTGTGACTGTGAAGTGAGGGGATGCAGTGGAAACTGGAGGATCTATATGAGGAATCCGATATATTTAAATTTGTAGCGGAGCAGTGAAAAACGTGTTTACAGTCAAGAGGAAACTTGTTTATAGCCAGGAACGAGATGAATTGAATCTATGTGACTTGATCCATGTACCGGCAGTTGGCATATCGCCGGTTCGCATGGACCTACATCCTCAATTCCTTCCTTCAGTCTTGACAAGTATCAGAAAAGTTGTGTTAAGCAAAATGGCAGGCGTACCTGACGAGGTGCATGTTCTCAGGCTAGTATCATGGTGGGAGGGAAGAGGAAGGACCGGCACGCACTGGTAGGCCATCACCCCATAAGTAAACCGCGCCTCTCCGTCCCTCCGACTTGACTTCGCTGCCCTCGCAATGGATCCTGTAATAAACTGTAAGTCTCCGGTCGTTTCCCGGCCCGCTTCCTACACTAATCTCAGTTCCGTGCAGTATACTATCGCTTGTACAAGGGCCAAACCCCGGCCCCGTCCAAGTTTCCCTTGCAGCCTAGCCAGTCGAACGTATCTGTCATAGACACCAATTTCATCGCGCCGCCTTACACCGTCGAAAACATCCTGCGGTATATCCTTGAACGCGAGGTTGTTCCCAACGACGGCAAGGCGGAGGTCTACATCGACCGCAAAGATGTCAAACCCGCTCCACCTGGTACGATCCTCGACATCGAGGGCCCGAGCACCAAGTCGAACGCGGCCATTCGCGTGATCTTGCCCGCCGTCTCCCCGAGCCAAACGACCACCACCCCGAGCCAAACGACCACCACCCCGGGCCAGACGAACACCGCGGGCCAAACGACCACCGCCCCGAGCCAAACGACAACCGCCCCGAGCCAAACGACCACCGCCCCGAGCCAAACGACCACAACCCCGGGCCAGACGAACACCGCGGGCCAAACGACCACCACCCCGAGCCAAACAACCACCACCCCGAGCCAAACGACCACAACCCCGGGCCAGACGACCACAATCCCGGGCCAAACGACCACCTTCCCGAGCCAGACATCTAATACCAATAACTCGTCCGGCTCCAGCTCAAACATGGGCGGGGCGTACACAATCACCGGCGGCAGCCGCCACTCCGCGCGCGAGAAGCGGAGTTTGAAGTACGAGATCCCGAGCTGTATTTACATTAGGAATTCGAAGGACCTAGGTGCGGATCTTTAATTCAATGAGGTGAGCGTTTGCTTTCTTCTGATTTGAGAAAACGAAAGCGCTTATTCTGTACTTGCTACAGCGCGCCGCCAAAAAAAACCTGCATTCCAGTCTTGTGTGTGGTACGATGAATTTACAAATTGAACCACTTATCATGCTGAGCTCTGCTTGATCTTCGGGGCACGTTTCGTACGCAGAGAATGGTGCCGATGTGTCTGTATCGATATAAGCACATGATCATCTACTCGGGAGACCCGACACTCACTAAACATTTCCTCGAGTTCCTACGAGCCCATATTGCGAGGACTACCTCGCGTCTACCGGGATGGACGAAATTCGGCCCGCACATGAGATTGGGAAGGCTGAGATGGCACACGAACTTGAGATAACGCGTGCCGGACTTGGGACAGAGTACGACACATCCAAATTAAAATATCTCTATCATAAGTGTCGCCGGTGTCACAAAAGGTAATAGTGTGCGGCGGAAGTTGGTAGTTTCCCAGTCAACTGGGTGAATCTCAGACGCCGTCAAAGTGTTGGACTTGGAACTCATCTAGGACGCGTTTGATTTTTTTTGGCGGCCGCTCCGTGGCCGCGGCCTCGGCGGCGCGTGTCGACATCGTACGGATGCATTTGCTGGAAGAATTTTCTTCTGGTCGACTTCATCTCGCTTCGCGCGCTTCACCGGTCCAGAGGGAACGCGGAGTAATCTTGACACGGGTCGGTGCCGCCGATGGAGACAAATGAAACCACGATAATGTCGCGTTCGGAATCCGGTCCGCGAGAAACGACCGTAATGCCGCGAGGCGATCCATGCCGTGTCGACGAGGGCAATGTATGGTTTGACATAAGTACATCTGTGAAAAAAATTAAAGGGTGTCAACGATGCGGCGGATTCTTACGCGC
>JARJLF010002322.1:0-42243 GCA_029378395.1 Mycena leptocephala
TTTGTGGAATATCGGGAGTATATGAACTTCTACATTGCAGAGAAGAAGATGGACGGGTGGTCCTCCTTCAGTACTTCCTGAAAGATGATGAATCGGGTGGGATCTGGAAAAGTGTCAGCCAATGAGCGATGGTGCATGTACCTGGGCTATCCAAGATTGTCTGCCAATATTTTGGGACCAAAAGGCAAAACTCTTACCTTCCCTTCAATGCATTTGAAAGGGAGGGTATTTTCTATTGTAAGGCAACTCGAAGTATCACCAAATTTGTAGTGGAAGTAGGCAATGTAAGGAACAGTAGTTAAGTAGGCAAATTATGTACATAAGTATGATAAGTAGTTATGTTTCACTCCTGTTTCGGACTGAGAAATTGCAAAATCGGTTTCAGTGCTGCTCTGTAGATGCTGTGCATAGCCCGTACTAAGGACAGGAAAATGCACCACAGTCGCACAAAGTTTGAGAGAAAAGATTGATTTTACAGTTCTGGCCTCCGCCCGGGCCGTAATCTGCCGATCTGCTTCTTACCGGTTCCATCTCTCCTTCTTTTGCCGTACACGCGTCTATGCCAACTCTGGATATGTTAGTCCTTCTGTCAAAATGGGATTTTCACATCGCGCTGCTGCGAGAATGCGGCATTACACAGCACCCGACTGCGGCATTATGCGGACAGCCTCTCCAACTCTGGATATGTCAGCACTTCTTTCAAAATGAGGCCTTCATACATCAGCAGTCTGCGGCGAGCCTGCGGCGTTACGCAGCACCGGACTGCGGGGTTACTACGCACCTTTTCTTTGTTAAGTGCGAGCTCAGGTCGGCGAGCTTGCGAGCCGGGCTGATTGGAAGGCAAGCTAGAGAGAGCGTAGCCAGATCTGAGCCCTCCGCAGTGTAGATTAGATTGATACAATCTAATCAGAACTGCCACTTCTCCTTCTTCGCTTCCACATCGTCGCGAAAGGCCTCCAGAAATCCTCTCCAGCCTCCAAACCTCTTTCCTTTTTTGTCCCACCCTCCCATTCCCTCTTTTTAGCTTACACTAGGGTTGCTCTGGGTCTCGCTCCTCCAGACCCTCGGTGCCTTCTGCGTACGGGTTCGGCCGTGCCCGCGTCCCGCCTTTCCCCGACCCCGACTTCCCCCGCGCTTCCCCAGTTGCGTCGCGAAGTCCCGGTCGGCCGGGACGGCCGTTCCGCCCGCACACACACACAAAAGCCTCCTCACCCTCACCCTTCCTCTCTTTCTCCTTCCTGTGATATTTCCGCGCACAGCGCGGCCCTGGTCCGAAGCACCAGTTCACCCTCTCCCCCTCTCAGATCGATCACTAGCTTGCCGTTCGGAAAGCGGCTGCGGCCGCAGGGCATCCGAACTGCCACGTGACCGTCGCATGCGTAAGCTTGAGGGGTGGACAGAAGAGATGGCTGCGGTTTGCGGGTGCGTGTCAATGAGCGCGCGAAGAGGAAGGCAGCGGGCGAGTGGGCGACAGCGTCGAAGCCGTCAAGAGTGTGGTGGTCAGAAGCAAAATCCTTTGGATGAAGCGAGATAGATAGAAGGCGCGCTGGCATCGACGTCATAGCTGCTTCACTCGTATAAATTGCACCATTTAGAATTCCGCCTCAGTTTTTATGAAGTCCAAAGCTATCGAGACCGTTTACTGAAATCCTGACATCATCGGAGTGCACAACCTCTCAAGTTTGTACATTTGCGAGGCAGCGCGATACTATCGATCGCCCCCCTTTGCAAAAAGTTTTTGATCGGAGTGCGGTTTGACCATTTGGGCCCGGATTGCTCCAGAATTTGGGCTGAGGCAACCCCCAGGTATGAATTCCTCGTATGAATATTTCCATTTTGTGACCTTGGGAGGGAGCCATGAAGGTGCCGAGGCGGTACCCAAATAGCCCCAAATCACATACCTTTGCAAAAGAATTTGACGCGCGATCACTCCCATCAAAATCTACCAAAATTCACTTTTTGATTTTCTTCTGGGCTCAAATTCGCGCGAAATGCAACCCGAATACTTATAGTACATTTTGGGATACCTAAATTATAACAATATTTTATCTCAAGGTAGTTGGTTTCGAATTGAGGCCACCAGATCAAATTTTTGCAAAGATGTACATTTTTGCAAAGGTGGGGGGCGATCGATAGTACCTGACGATCCCGACGTGCCGTGACGAGACCCAGCGATGCCTCTCGAGCCGGGTTTTGCACTGGATCCCAATTTTTGGCACACTCGTCAGATTCACTCTGACTTACAGATCCATCTTTCTCGCGGAGTCGCGCCACTGTCCGAACTTTTCCACAATCTCGCCGTCATCCCTGGTTTTTTTCCGAACTTCCCTCCGACCTCCGGCCACCAGATCTAAAATTCAGAAAATACATCACAGGGTCGCAACACTTTGCCAACTCGTTTATGCCGAGGGTAGTGGCCTGGAGCGTAGCATTGGAGAGCTGCGTCGATGGTGGAACTGGACCGTCCATATCCATTGAATCTTCGCCTCAGAATGGCGGCGGCTATGGCAGGGTAAGCAGGCATTGAGGACTGCACAAGATTGACATACCGTTGGTTTATCTATTTTATCAGGGTTTCCATCACGGACCGCGAGCTCGTGGCTCTAGCCAAAATACATTATGAGGCATGGGGTTCATAATTGATTGCATCCAGTGGTCGCTTGGGGAGCTTTCAAATCCGGAATGCAGGGTATCTATTCAAACCTTTAATACACTAAGTGGACAAAGTGTTTGCTCTATCGGAATTTTGATTCCATAAATTTAATCAGGTCCTGAAATGCTACGTGAGTGTCCAAAGCGACGTCTGACCAAAATCCAGGAGATTTAACCCAGAAAGACTCAGGCCAGCAAAGAAACCGGTTTCGACACCCTGCAGCACAGCCTGTACAGGGATATCGATATCTGCCCTCCTCCAGACGTTAAGACGTTAGGTGAGGTGCTCGTGCTTCTCTGTAAGAATACTCATCATCCTGGCCACAGAGGGATCTGTATCCCGTGTCCCTGTGAGATCCAACGTTTGGGAAACTGAAAGATGAACTTCCTCAAATTGACTGAAACTAGGCAACGGGTCTGTCGTGATTTTCTGATTAAGGAGCTTGAGATTGGCCCTAGGGAGGCATGAGGGAGCGGATGGTCAGGTCGAGATACTGCACCGCCATGAGGGACACCTCCGGATCCTCCATCGCTGAGTGATGAGGGTGGTAACGGTCGCGAGGTTCGTCGAGAAATACCGCCTGCAAAGCGCTCTCAGAAGCCAGGGCAAGACCATGAAAAAATGTGCGAACCTCGGAGTGATTATGTTTGCTGAAATTGGCATTTGACCCGGAAAATGTGGGCTGTGGATGACTAGCGTAGATGTGGACAGGATCAAGTGACGCATCAAGTTGAGATGGCAATGAGAGTAAGAGTGTGTCAGGGGAGGCACTCCCCGTATCGAGGGAACGGGGCGGGTCTGTAGGCAATGTGGGCGCCCACCGTGACACAGCTTCGTTTTGATGTGTAACAGCCGTGACTCTGACTCTACGGACCGCTCCGTTCGCCGCCGATTGGCCTAGTGAGTACCACCATCATCTAAATTGGTAAAAACCTCTGCAACGACTGTGCTCCCCCTACAAACTCCTGGTAGTGTCCGTAGGTGCTGGAAAGTGTCGCGTGACTTCCTCAAAATCATATTTACATCCACACCTGGGGACTGTATGCTCTCTGAAGAATGCCTGAGTAAAAACTACATGGGCCTGGGTCAAAGGCGCACCGGAAGACGAGGGGCCATCGCTCGAATCTCCGTTGAGAACGTTGACATGTGCGATATACACAAAAGACTGCCCACGGGGTCTGAAGGGAGGATAAGTCCGGGCGCCGTGAGCGACTGGGGACTATGTGAGAACAGAACCGTAAATCATCAAACACCCACCCTGTGTCCAGTCGTCATCGCCTGAATCTAAGGTTTAGGGGTTTTATGTCCCATAAGTTTGGTTGGTACTCACCGGTAGGGAGCCTCGCTCCGACCGAACTGGTCTCCAATGGCTCCACTGGGGACTTGGGCTTGGCCAATCTCTTCGACCAAAACACCGGCACTGCCGACAAGGGCAAGGGACGTCCCGTGAAGGCGGACAGGTTTTGGCGGAGGAGCAGCCTGATTACGCAAAAACGAATGACGAAAATGTGATGATCGTCTGCGAGTCCTGAAAATCAGGCGCTATAAGACCTGTACCTAAAGGTAGCGGGAACCTAAAGGTAGCAGAAATTGCATTCCGGCCATCACTGCATTCGAAGGCTTGCTCCGAAGAACAAGCACATGCAATCTAGATATGTAGCATTGATTTCGAGTAAGTTGGCTTATTTGCCGCAGAGGCTGTTATTTCGGCTGGGAATACTACTACCCAAACCATAAGTTCGCAACAGTTCAATGGATGGCCTGAAGGGCATCCTCCAACACTGGCGCTAGTTCACGCTCAATGACATCCGTGTCTTGTACGGGAGCCATGGTCAGCAGCCTCCACAGACCATCATGGATATTGGAGCTGTTGGTTCGCAGAGGGACCGCCCAATGGCCTTCGGTCTGTCCCTGCAGCACCTTAATGACGTGCAGATCCAGCCGGCCATTACTTCGCGCGCCCCGTGCCACCATGTCGACCCATATGGCGGTCCCGTTGTACATTTATTCCCGCCCCCTAAATATAGAGTTCCGCCCCGCAAATTGACCTTTTTTGGCAGTTCCGCCCCGAAAATAGATGATTTGATGGAGTCAATTTGTTTTGCGCGGCATGGCATGTTCCGCCCCGCAAACTCAAGTCCCGCCCAGAAAAAAGTCTCGCTCCGCAAAAAACTTCCGCCGCGCAAAAACGTTAGACCCACAATATTATCAGTAGTTAGTTCAAGCTGAACATTGTATCTGTAAAATGATGGGCGCCCGTAGAGAGAAAGAAGTAACGACCGCAGACTTGGCCACGATATCAGCATAGTCAATGTCTCAATATTTTCTGAAATGCGGGGCATGGTGGAGCAGAGTAGACAGTATGCTAGTGACTCGAGAAGCAAGAGCCGAATCAACTCACACAGATCCCATCTCGAGTATTTTTCGGGCATCGTTACATAACCTTAGATCATGATTCTCCCAGAGCTCATCCGGATATTGCATACGCCAGATGGCATTTTGTGTATAGCAAGGTGGACATAGAAATGGAGGCGAATACTCGAAAAAAATCAGCCGAAAGCCCGCATGTCATAGGTTCGGACTTACAACCGCGAGGCTGGAAATGGGCATCCATATTATTAGTGGAACATTCGCTACATGATAGGGTCCAATACTCACAGTGCCTCATATTGAATGGGAGCCTTAAAATGGGAAATTCAGAAGAGAACTTCAATTCATTCACAGTACAGAATAGAGGTACTTCTATACTACTGAGCCGAGTTGTTACTGATCATGTAGAGTCATACAAAAATTGAGTACTACTGGAGTCATATGAGTCCGATAGAGTCAAAAAGACTCACACTAATGAGTTACAAAGTATACAGAAACGTTAGAGTCAGAAGGTGCTAACCGGAAACTGGTTACCACTTTAGGCGCCCGATAGCCGCTATCAGTGTCTACGATTCTGAGGATAGCTGTGTTCAACTTGAGTGCATTTCGACCCACTCAGATTGATTGAGCAAAATACACTTGAGTAAAATACAGTCATCCTGAGTGATTTTTATTGAAAATTTTATTTTGCTTCGGCCCGAGTAAAAGTCCCAGAAAAAGGGGTCCAGATAGGTGGTTTTGGGTAAACTAAAATGGCCTTTGGGAGTTGAGAAGGCATTGCGGCTGTGTTCAGTTGTGATTGGTCGCCGCCACCTTTCTTGGGCTTATTGGGAATGTATGACGGTATTTATCAAAAATTATCTACTGACTGTAGTGAGCCTTGTACAGTAGTGCACGGTGGAGCTTGAGGCTCCGCAGCAGCCACATCTTGGCTCCGGTACATACACTGAGTCAGATAGCCCTCGCATATATATAACTAGCGAGACATGCTACATAGCTGGTCACTCTGTTTCGCCAGCATACATCATTTTTTCCGTCACCCACCCACCTCTCCCTCTTTTTTCAAGATGGATTTAATATTGAGTTGTAATCACAACCATGTATGATGACCTTTACCCCTTACCTCCGACCTCTATATATTCTCTGGGCCTGCTTCGGCAGGCTCGCGGTTTTGCTATAACCACGGCGTGTTCGAACGCTGCAGAGGCATTTCTTGGGATTGAAGGTCTATGTAGCCCTGTAAGTTAAAAAACCCTGCCCAAATTCGCGCGGACATCTAAAAAAACCGATACCACCGGCTGGGTCTGGATCGACGTCAAAGGGAGTTCGGAACCCGCAGGCTCTCTGTAGCCCCACCTCCTCCGATCTCTGACCTATGCTCTCTGTCATCGTTCATATATGCCACGCAGATCGCCAGTGCCACCTTGCCGCAGCACCGCGGTCCCCACTGCACAGCTCCTTGTGACCCCATCATTCTCTCCCTTTGTCATTCTTTCACATCGTTTTGCCGGGCTGTAAATTCTTACGCTCGCCACCACATGTACGAAGTTTAACCGAGTTCCTCGTTCGTTTGTACAAGTCGTAGCCCTTCCCCATGAAGTGTATCTCCATATACCTGGGGTGTAGGGCTGTGGAACTCGCACTTGTTTTCATTGTATTAGACATTTCAGAACATACAGCATGACATATTCCACCTTTTTACTACAATCCGACTGATATGCTGCACATCAGCTGGATATGATTTTTGTTGAAGAGAATGCCAATAGTATTCGACACGTAAACTGCCCACGATTGAATTTATGGCTCAACCACTTTGAACCACACATACAATTTTTCATGCATGCTCTCACACATCTACGCACAAATGGTGAAACAAATTGGTGGGACATACACGGCATCTGATGAGTTGATGCACGGCGTCTCGACATCAAGAATAACTCCCTTTCAACCTTCCTGTTCGTGTCCTGACTTCTTCCAGTTTCCACGACGCTGGGGACCCGAGCATACACGCCTAACAATTTTTCAAGGCTTTATTGCTGTTTTCAATCAAATTGGCGGAGATCGTAAATACGCGTCAACTGACGCTTTTACGGTCCAATCTTGCGGGGACCGTATCTCCACGAATACTACACCAAACCACTTGAGTCCATAGTGAAAATGAATCGTTTTTTCGAGTTCTAGATGCCCCCATTGTCTGTTTTTCGATATAATACATTTTTGGAAAACCTGACTTGGCGGGCCATTTTCGCGTATTTGGAACTTTTTGCCACAACCAGGCAGTATTGACTCTAGCACTAATGAGAAGAAATGCTCGGAAAGTAGTTCTTCAGGTGCTCCCGCACCCAATTTTGGCATCAGAGCTGAAACCCACGATTACGAATAACAGTCCGCCTATCAAAAGAGCTTTCATCGACAAAAACCGTATTTTGTGGTATACATGTGAGGCCGTATTCAAATCTATAAGCCCGCCTGTCTCCTTCATTCCTTTCAATAGTTTGGCATGTAATTTAGTAGCATCGTAGCATTGTCAGTCTTGTATGTAATGGAAAGCGTAGTCCACGCACCTTTTTCATCGTAAATCTGCCACGTCTCAGGGACCGCCATATCATGGCATCAGAGACTTCGACTCCAACTCGGTCTTCCAGAATTTCTCGCAATTCTTGGAGATAAGGGTCATTGCGGAAGCGGATGTATCCCTTCAAGAACTGGATAAAGAATACCGATTGAGGAATACAAGTTGTGTACGGGCTTGGTTGACATACCTCAACATTCTGGGTCGATAATTTCCTCTTCCCCTTCAAAGATGTTGTTGTCCTCCGAGTAACAGTCCCATATTGTTGATAATCAGACATTAGACACTCTACAGTACGTTTTCCGACCCTGGTCAGGTTCGAAATTGAGCTGATATCTTGGGTCCTGGCCATCTTGAGGATGGACCATCCCAAGTCATCGGAGAGTTGGCGGCCACGAGTCATTCGGTGAAATGAGGAACATGAAAGCAGAAAGGAAGATTAGAATCACCGAGACAAACAAACCTCGCGTGGGTTTCAGCTCTGATGCCGAAATTGGGTGCGGGAGCACCTGCAGAACCACTATCTGAACATTTCTTCTCATTAGCGCTAGTTGTTTGGTGATGGCCTGCATTTGTTTGGATTGACATGGAGAGCCCTGAGCTCCTTTTCAAAATCACCAGATCGGTCAAAACAAATCCACAGAGACAGTTTGAACCCAAATTTCACTGGCTATCCTCCTAGGAAGACCCCGTCAAAATCCGCCTTGAAATGATTGCAGTGGTCAAAATACTGTTTTGGTGCAAAATTTCAGCACATTGTTTGGTGACAGCCTGCATTTGTTTGGATTGACATGGAGAGCCCTGAGCTGCTTTTCAAAAGCACCAGGGCCGTGAAAATAAATCTGAAGACACAGTTTAAACCAAAATTTCACTGGCTATCCTCCCAGCAAGACCCCGTCCAAATCCAGCTTGAAATGATTGCACAGTGGTCAAAATACTGTTTTGGTGCGAAATCTCGGCACATTGTTTGGTGATGGCCTGCATTTGTGTGGATTGGCATGGAGAGCCCTGAGCTCCTTTTCAAAATCACCAGATCGGTCAAAACAAATCCAAAGAGACAGTTTGACCCCAAATTTCGCTGGCTATCCTTCTCAGCAAGACCTCATCAAAATCCGGCTTGAAATGATTGCACAGTGGTCAAAATACTGTTTTGGTGCAAAATCTCGGCTCATTGTTTGGTGATGGCCTGCATTTGTTTGAATTGGCATGGAGAGCCCTGAGCTCCTTTTCAAAAGCACCAGGGCCGTGAAAATAGATCTGAAGAGACAGTTTGATCCCAAATTTCACTGGCTATCCTCCCAGCAAGATCCCGTCAAAATCCGGCTTGAAATGATTGCATAGTGGTCAAAATACTCGAGTCAAACAAGGCCTTCAGGATCCATCAACCAACCAAGAACGCGATGATTGGTACATGTAACCGCCAATCTTCCCTTCATTCATTCCACTATTCCCACACTTCACATGATTTATTTTTCTGCTACCACCGGAATACCGCTATTTTGTATTGGTTGGGATTCCTCCTGCTCCACTTTGGCACTCTTCTAGCTAGCTGTGTTTTTGTGGGAGTCGTCCTTCGTTTGACCGACTGTCCGATCTCTCCGATCTCTGTTTTGTTGGTTAGTGGTCAACCGAACGCCTCACTCACAGAGACCTAGAAGCTGCCAGCTTCCGGCCTCCTCTTCCCAAAGTCCTCTTTAATTTCATATCCATTCCAACGACTTAGTTGGCCTGTTCTTTAACCAAAGGCCTCGAAATTCTTTGTGGTTATTTGGCCCATTCACCATTTATCCTAACCGCTTTCGCTCGTCTGTGCTCTCTGTCTACCTATCAAGATGGCAACACTCGGACACGCCCCTCTCCCAACAAAGAGCTTCAGATTGTTTCAAATACTCAGGCGCTGGGTATGTCAGAACATGGCCCATTGTGCAGTGGTTGACGCAGCGGTCTCTAGGGCTTATTAAATGCTAAGGCTTAAAATAAGGCCTATTACTTAAGCCCTTAGAGGTATTTTTTTTCCCGCTACGCCTGCCGCTTGCGGTCTATCCAATTTTCATTGCGCTGGGACGTCAGGTTCGCAAGATACGGCCTATTTTAGCATTCACCGCTCTGTCATCCAGCCGTGCATCTTCCTCCGCTTCCGCATGCCCCTCAGCACGCGCTAAAGCCTCCATGAGAACTGCCTCCGCATCGATTTCCTCCTGCGACAGCCGTTCTGCGCGCTTCTTTTTAGACCCCCCAAAAAGCTCGGTAAGTGTCCCTTTCTTCTACTTCAAATGTCGAGGTACGGGAACGCGTCGGATGGGTGCCATGATTTGTTGTCATCCGAATCTGAATCATCGCTGGCCTCTACCTCCGCAGCCTGTGCCGCAACCCACTCAATCATCACGGCCCTCCAACCTGCCGCCGTTGAGATCACAGAGGGCCCCGGGTCCGAATCATCATTATCTTGGTCCTAGATCAAGTCGAGCCGCATGAAAGCGATACAATGAGTCCTCCAGCGGGTGAGGTGGGCGACGAGATATGAAATGATGATGACATAACCGAGACGATCCTTGCTGACCTTTTTCGGACCTCTCCGTGGTTATTGAGCCAGCCAATTATTTGGCCATCTCGCCAGTTTCTGCGGGGAACGTGTTGACCTTGAAATAATCTCCGAGTATCATTGACACTGTCGACACTGTCAGAATTGTTTCTTGATTTTTGAATGCTGCGGTTAAACTCACTTGATGCGCCCAACAGGACGGCAATATTAAATATCTACCCTGCTTTCTGAGGAGGTTTGGGCCTTTCTTACTTCCTCCGTCTGCGTCGGTGATAAAATAGATGGTAATATAATCGTATTTGACTTCGATACGGTCGGGCTAGCAGAAAGATTCGAACCCCCTGCCAGGAACACGTCTTCGAAGTCGGGCATCAGTATCGAGTGTCGAAGAAACAGGGAAATGATATAGATATCCTGCGCGCGAAGCCCACCGTGGCGGGGGCGGGGCTGGTTTTGCGCGTGGCCTTCGATTTCGCAGGCGCCTGCACGCCTTGTGGACTCCCTGAAGTCCAACCAGGAGAAATTCTGGGAGGCTTTGGGGAGTACAGGGAGTGGCCCCACCGATTTTTTCTGGGTTAAATTTTCTGAGGATCGTCCAGGATACGTCGCAGGAGGTTGGATTTATAGCCCACCTCGGACAGCGATTGCGAGTCCATGCCGGACCTGAAAAGCGTGTCAGACTCGGAGGTGGGTTGATAAGTTACGTAAATGTTGTCAAGAATGCTCTTTCACCCGCTCGGCATTTTCAGCCCCAACTCGGAGCTCATTCCAGAGTCGTTTCTCATTCCCCTCTTTGATAATTTTCCAACAACTCATCCCGTCGTTGGCCAGACTTCCGGATGAAGCCAACGGTTTGCCGGGCACGACAAATGGGACCTGCTCTGCGGCGTGCACGTACAGCTTCTCCAGGTGCACCATCGTCTGACTCTGTTTCAGTGTCCGTTTCTGGATGCACGTCACGACTGCCTTCCTTCTCCATCGCTCGAATTACTTCCTGGGAGCAAAGATTGATGATATGCGCAAAGCACCGGATATAATTTCCTTTTGCATCGAAATCGAGAATCCCTTTCTCAGCCAGAAGCATGTAGAAATGTCTCAAAAATGTGGCGTTATTTGAAGCATTGTCCATCGTGAAGTGGCCAATCTACAATGCAGAGGTGAGCTGGAGGATGAGAAATCAACCCTATATCCCATTACCTTTTCGAGTATTTCAGCTTGCTCACAGATCTGGAAGATGATGCGGGCAAGTCTCTCACCGCTGTGGGAACCACGAACACGCCGGAATGCAAGGAGAGCTTGACACATTATAACCTGGTCTCCCTTTCGACCAAGCCAGTGAATGGTAATGGATAGATATGGTTGCATTCCTTTTCTGCTCCACATGTCAACAGTGAACGAAAAATTCCCGAGCGAGTCCTGTGGTAAACTCAATGCTTGACTCATAAGATTTAGAGACTAAACTACACTTACTTTGAGTTCCTTTTTCAGACTGTCATAGTACTTGAGCCAGGAGTGTAGAATCAGAGTCCGAAGCTTTGTCCGGTGTAAAATATCTTCGTCTTGCAACGACTCGCGTAGCAGGAGCAATAAATCACGAAAGTCGCGGTTTTCAATCAAATTAATTGACTGATTGTATGTTAACAAGTATTGAACCGAGTCGCAAAGTTGAACATACCAGATCATTTGACACGATGAATGCTGGCCGCTCCAAGTCCTTGGCCCGCTGCTCATTCCGCCGCTTAAGCAGTTCACCAGGAAGCTTGTTCTCCAATTTACGGACAGCAATGAGTTCGAGGTATTCTGGGATATGTTCTTTTCCGAGGTGGCGCCTGCGAGTGGTGAGACTACTCCCAGACCCATAAATTTGACTAGAACAACTAAGTATACATGTGTTCGCACAAATTTGGTACTCACGGGCATAGGCTACATTTGTAGCCGCGATGTTCGATATGTTCGCCAAAAAAAGCCTGGCAGTCTGGAGTCTTGGTGTTTGCCGTGAGCACACTGTCGCCTGCCCATGCATACTTATACCTATCAATGGTATAACCGCTCCATGGGTCAAGCTCGCTGCTTTCTGGGGAAGGCTGCGGAACAGATTGGTTCCCTCGACCCGAAGGCTGCGCAGTGGTACCCCTGGCACGAGGGCGAGACGGTCGGGACGGAAGTGAGGATTCCTCCTCGGAATCCGAATGCAGACTTGTGAGGGGTAGGAGTCTCCGATCAGGAATCTGAACTGGAGTTGTGGGTTCATCTTCGTCCAGATCCGATTCATCGTCACCACGATCAGGTGGACCAGGGCTGACCATTTGTGACTGCTGGTTCAGTCGGGAAAGAAGCCAGTTTGCAGCAGCACGACCTGGAGTCTGTGGTGGTTGGGCGCTGGTTGTGGACCGGGCCGGCTGCAAAGGAAATTGGAAATTACATAAATAAAATAGAGGAAAGATTCACCGTCCGAGGAATTGGTTGCAGGTTTTGGGAAGTGGGAGGAATAGTTGGTTGATCTAAGTCTTGTGAGTGATGGTTGCAGTTCAAAATTTCAACGCACTTCTTCTGCCTGCTGCTCTGGTCGATGCTAGGGTGTGCTCAAAATTTTAGTCGGTGCAAGCAACCTAGCTGGAAGATACTCACAAGTTAGCGGAGCAAAACCACGAGCATTTTCTGGGCCACTTTGTCCACGAGCTGGAGGCGAGGGTTCGTCCTGAGCAATGCCTGTGCTGTGTGAGCCACCTCTTGTGGCATGGGAAGGGTTTCCCGCAGGACCTGGTAGTGTGTGATCAGGTGCTGCACCCCGGCGTCGAGTTATCCGGGGAGGCTTTCCTGCAGGTGCTGGTGGTGTAGGATCAGGCTCCGTAGCCTGTTGACGAGTTCGGGGGGGCATTCTGAGGTGGGTATGGTTTGTGAGACGTCTCCGTTGAGCCCTCCTTGAATTCGAGAAGCTGTTTATAGCTTCCAAGCTCAGAAGGCGGGTAACGTTTGAACCGGAATCATCAACGTTCATCCAGAAGATAGCAACTAACACAGACAAGATGCCCCTGACAAATATTAAATGTCACTCAAAGAGATATTAAATGTCGCCTGAAGAGATATTAAATGTCAGTCGGAGGTTCTAGCAGGGAGAGATCAAAGTTACAGCCCATGACCATCGGAGAATGAAATCATTTCAATTAAGAATATTTTGGACCTCTGCATCCGTTCTGGCCGATATCAAACAGGCATCATCGAAGTTCATCCAGAAGATAGTAACCAACATGGATGAGATGCCCGTGAAAGATATTAAATGTCACTCAAAAAGATATCAAATGTTGCCTGAAGAGATATTAAATGTCGGCCAGAGGTTCTAGCTATGAGAGATCAGAGTTACAGCCAATGACCATTGTAGAAGAAATTGAAGAAATGAAATCATGTCAACTAAGAATATTTTGGACCTCTGCATCTGTTCTGGTTGATATCCTACAAGCTTCTTGGAACCGTCTCGACTGTTTCTGGCCTGCGGCTCAGCTTCTCGACCCAAGGTGGATCAGACATCTTGCATTGTGTCTGTCAACGGAGTTCATTTTGGACCATTTGTATCTACCCTGGCTGATATTATGGGAGCTTCTAGGATAGGTCTCGAGTGTCTCTGGCTGTCGTTTGCCTTCTCGACCCTAAGGTGAATGATAAATCTTGAATTGCTCATGTCATCTAAATATATTTCGGATCTTTGTTCTATCCCGCCTGATATTGCGTGCTCTGGGAGCTTCTTGGAGCCGTCTCGACCGTTGGTGGTCAATAGTATGACATCTCAGCCTCAAGGTGGATCTCACGTCTCAGAGTATTCTTGGAGTGTGCACTCTGCCAGGGTTGGATCCAATTCAATACATCACCGACTGGGATACTTTAAAGATATCGACTGCAGGCGGCCACTGCAATGATGCCTCAACAAAATTCTCCCCCGAACTCTCTTGTCCCCCGCTCAGAGCACATTCCCCGCCCTTTGTCGATCCATCCATCGACGAACATCCAGTTCAATTCCTGGACTTCAAGTGCGGGTATATTCTGGGTATGTTCATTGAAGAGTCGGCCTTCCCAGTACTGATTATACCTCACAGATTGTGCACATTGTCCTCAGGAGTCCACAGGTATTATATTCTGACATCTGACTCAGTCAAATATCCTAAGGCTAGTCAGGGCATCGCGCAATTAGTCCGGACAATTATCACTGACAACTCTGCCAATAATAATGCAACTGTTCAACTTGTCATTAGTTCCCATCCTTCATTCTCTCCCAGCCGATGGACCTCTGCAAGCTCAAACCAATGTATGCATTTATCTGTCACTCTTTTTGAACATAACTCCTGACATAATTACACATCAGATCGTACCTGTAGGGGAAACAAGAGCTCATGTTCGAGCCAAGTGAGCATTTAACCACCTACTTACCACCTCTTGATCAATTTCGCATTCCAAGACTATGAAACACCCCAAATTTATCATACCCATTACCGCACATTTGTTCTGTACTTCCCACAAATATTATACAAACCCGGCAGATGCCTCCACAAGTGCTGAAGCATTTTAAATTGTGAAATTGATGCCAATGTGTACAAACGGTGGCTACCTACATAAAAAACCCGACTCAAGTCGACTCAAGTCGACTTGAGTCGACTTGGCTTGACTCCGGAGTTGGGCGAAGTCGCACAAGTGACTCGACTCGACTCGACTCAAGTCGACTTGTGAAGTCGACTTGGATGGTCGGAGTCGGGAGTCGCGGCAACATTAAATCCGCAGCTATGGTTGGCACGTGATGTGTCGGGCATGTCAAAATTCTGAGGTGCTGTCGCGGGCTGCTTTCTTTTAGTGGGTTCCTTCACCCTCCCTTCTCATCCTGGAGCTCAATTATTGTCCCACCACCAGGTTACCTTCCTGGCCACCATCTGCCTTCTCGGATCTACGCACGCTCCATGTCTCGCGGCCCTAATTCCAGGACGCGGCTCTTGATGTGACGTCAATCTGCAGTTATGGTTGGCGCGGTTCGTCGGGCATGTTGAGATTCTGAGATCTTGTTGCGGGCTGTTTTATTTTAGTGGGTTCCTTCATCTTCCCTTCTCATCCTGGAGCTCAATTATCAGAACCAAGCCACCTTGCTGGCCACCACCTGCTTTCTCGGGTCTACGCATGTCCCATTTCTGGCGGCCCTAGGACGCAGCTCTTGATGTGACGTCAATCCGCAGTTATTTTGGCGCGGTTCGTCGGGCATATCGAGATTCTGAGATGTTGTCGCAGGCTGCTTTATTTTAGCCCCTCCCTTCTCATCCTGGAGCTCAATTATTACCCTCGCCGTCCCAGAACCAAGCACACGACGGGATCCCCCTTCTCTCTCATCCATCTCCACATTTATTTATTCTCTCTAACGCCTCCCTCGCCTACGCCCCCCTTCGTGCCTTTATTATACCTATGGTCTATACCTCTATACTTTCCTTCTTCTTCTCTCTCATCTCTCTCGGGACCTTCTACCGTCCCTTCCCGGCACCCTACTCGGAACACGCCGCCCCTCTCTCCTCATAAATTCGAAAACTGTACCCACGAAACACACCCCATTTCCTCGCTCTCAATGCTCATTTTCTGTCTACCTACGTACCTTGCATCATGTATTATGCGGTCCTCTACTGTCAAGATGGCGGTACACCGCAGATCTTGGTCGCTGGGGAGTGTCGACGTGCCTAGGGGCAACCGAAGCGCGTTACCCAAGTGGTTTTACCCTGCAGCCTCCCTTAAATGGCCGGAGCTCTGTTCGTCGAAAGCCCACATACCGCGTAGTGTAGATAGGTAGCAAACTAGCCACATGGGCCATAAATGGCCTGAGCACTAGTATAAATACGTTGATTTCACACACACGTCAATCCGCAGTCATGGTTGGCACGCGGTTCGTCGGGCATGTCAAGCGATTAGACGAATTTACATCATTTCAAAATGGGTGTAACAATCCTCCCAACCATGTATACGTGGTGATTCTTACTCGCAGGGGCAGCAAAATTGGATTTTGTGTGATGGTGTGACATATGTGACTCGAGAAAGCAGGTGGTGGGAAGCAAGATGGCGTGGTTCTGGGACGCAGAGGGAAATAATTGAGTTTCAGGATGAGAAGGGAGGGTGAAATAACCGACTGAAATAGAGCAACCCACGCCAACATCTCAGAGTCTCGAGATACCTGACGAATCGCGCCAACCATAACAGCGGATTGACGTCACATCAAGAGCCGCGTCCTGGAATTAAGGTCGCGAGACATGGGGCATGCGCTGGCCCGAGAAGGCAGGTGGTGGGAAGCAAGATGGCGTGGTTCTGGGACGCCGAGGGAAATAATTGAGTTTCAGGATGAGAAAGGAGCGTGAAATAACCGACTGAAATAGAGCAACCCACGCCAACATCTCAGAGTCTCGAGATACCCGACGAACCGCGCCAACCATAACAGCGGATTGACGTCGCATCAAGAGCCGCGGCCTGGAATTAAGGTCGCGAGACATGGGGCATGCGCTGACCCGAGAAAGCAGGTAGTGGAAAGCAAGATGGCGAGTTTCAGGATGAGAAGGGAGCGTGAAATAACCGACTGAAATAGAGCAACCCACGCCAACATCTCAGAGTCTCGAGATACCCGACGAACCGCGCCAACCATAACAGCGGATTGACGTCACATCAAGAGCCGCGTCCTGGAATTAAGGTCGCGACACATGGGGCATGCGCTGACCCGAGAAAGCAGATGGTGGAAAGCAAGATGGCGAGTTTCAGGATGAGAAGGGAGGGTGAAATAACCGACTGAAATAGAGCAACCTGCGCCAACATCTCAAAGTCGCGAGATACTCGACCAACCATAACAGCGGATTGACGTCACATCAAGAGCCGCGTCCTGGAATTAAGGTTACGAGACATGGGGCATGTGCCGACCCGAGACTTAGCCGTTTATATAGAAAAACCGGGACCCAAACCTCCGGGCCCCGAAAGACCAAACAAATCAAACAAATACCTGGTCCGTGCGCGACTCAGTCGGTCCCCACGATATCTCGGACTCCAGTCGAGCTCGTCGCTTCGGACCATGTCGACGCTGCTGACCCTTCGGGCTCAGAGCTCGCTCAAGACTATAAGAAGTCAAACCAGTGTGTGTCTTATGCTGCCTGGTGAACTTGCCAACATTTCCGTAAGTCAACTCGGCGTCTGGCACCAAGCACAAAACTCTGTTGATGACCACCTCCGCTCACTCACTGCGCCTCGTTGGGGAAGTGCGTCTTTCTTCCTGATTCCACTTTGGAATCCTGATTTAGGGCCCGATCGGGTGCGTTAGAAAAATTTCCCTGAATCTGATACAATCACATCTTTTTCGTATTTTTCGCACATAATTCGTCCCTAAACCCCCCTAAATAGGGAAATACATACGTTTACTCAAGTCCGGGGGAGACGAAGTGGAAAGGAAGATATCAGTTCAAAATATTCGATGCGTTCTGGATCTGAACTTAGAATCTGTTGCGCCATCCGAGAATCTGGGCAAAATTCCACTCCATATTTTTTCTGCCACTCTCGATGCTCGAACGTTGATAGAATGGTAGTATTTTCCATTCTAGGATGGTATAGCGATGAAATCTATGTACGTGTCAGATTCTAGAAAAATTCTGACGAAATTCTGGTGCACCCGATCAGGCCCTAAGGGTTAGTTAGTCCTTTCCACCCGTCCAGATGTGTTCTAAGCTGCAATGATATGAGAAACCGCTGTGCACCACGAAGACATTCAAGTTTCATATTGTCATCCTCCGTGTGCATTTGCTCCCAAGCGAGCTGGAATACGGTCTGGGCGCATTTATATTACTTGACTCCTTTTAGATGCACTTTTCTCACCTGATTTCATTTCAAACTTCGCCGATCACGCCCCTCACTCGATACCCGCGGACGGTTTTACTTATTTGGTAGCAATTCCAACGCGACAGCCATCTTGGACGCGGCGGCACACTCGGAATGAGCTAGGGATCGACTTTCGACTTGGCCTGTGCAACCTGCGTCGACGCTGAGGGGCCGGCGTATCTCCTTATCCGTCTTTGCCCATCTCCCGGTGTGCCGCGCGCTGAAGAGTTGGTTTAGCCGAAGGATTTACAACGGCCATTTTCTTGGGGAAAAATAAGGAGTCATTAACCTATGTTCGGTGCAAAGCTCACAGCAGTTTTCCCAATATAGTCATGGAGCTTGGAATTGAAATGAAATTCAATGGAAGAGGGGGCTGAGGACATCGTTGCAATCCCCAAATCTCAGAACGGATTCTAAGAGCATCTCCGTATAAATGACAGAGCTTTCGTGCTGCTGTGTCTCTCGACAAGGGCCAGCGTTTGTATGTTCCATATCTGGAGTTGAAAAGCGGATTCCCGGGGACGGACAGATCGACGCTTTGGGTCGGGCTTTCGGTACTGACAAAGGCTGTAAAACAGTTTTAAGGTCAGATACCATGGATACGTAGCATGCTAATGTGAGCAAACTCTCCAAACTCCGATGATTATTGTGTTGAGACCGTCCTGAACGTTTCTCTCAGATGTTTGTGTCCTGTGAAAATACGAGTTGCAGTCGAATCTTATTTCATTCACCAGGCGAAACCTTCACCTGAATCTGCCTTCATTGTTTTTGGATATCCGCAGCGTGATAGTTTTTCATCACGGTTCGTTTCATTGCATTACCATGTTGTCTTCATACTGTATGTTTAATTTCGCACTACATGAATGGTTGTAGCACTATGCTCTGCCGTATCTGTACGATATCCCGGCAGTTTATAAATAGTAACTCCACAGGCTGGTGGAGAAAGTGAGATTTGGGTGGGCCGTGGAGCTGTATGACATCATCTGGGGCTTCGGCATCCAATACGAAAGAATCAAATGGTCTTGTTTCGCGGGGACACGGGGAGTTCAATTGGTGACAAGACGTGTCTTCGCTTCGCTCCGGCGTATGTCCAGGGGCGGACAGGCGTTATAAGGCCTGCACAGCTGCCCACAGTTAGTTTGCAGCCTGTCAAACGGGTAGAGATATCGGACGGAATATGTGTAAGTACTTCGAGCGCATTTTTTTGCTCATTATATAATTTACAACCGAGAAAGCGTCAGCGTGTAACTGGCAACAGCTTGTAAACCAATGTATCTCCTACACTTCGCTAATTGATATTCGAAAGTCAGTTGATCTACTTTAACTGGAGCGAATAAATCTGATAGGCCTTGTAGCCACTGGAGATCTTTTCGGCAGGATTTCGTGGTGGGCGATCAAATGAACCGGGAATATATGGTGTAGCATTCGCTACCATTTTGCCGTGAGCCTTCCAGATGGCAGGGGTCAAAACAAACCAGTCGCGCAGAAGAAAATCAGGCGAAATTCATGGTAGGCAAGTGGGACGGGGCCCAGTATTTGAAACCAGGACATTGAAGGACAGATACATTGAGGAACAGACATATTGAGGGACTAGGTAGATAATTGATCCTATGATCGTTCAAGAAAAACACGTAATCAGTTCAGCCAGAAAGATGTACGAGCGGGAGCGGGAATAGATGACGACTGCCGCAAGTAGACGAGCTCAGCATTTCAGACCAATGGTTTGAAGAAACAAATGTAATTGATCCTCGTTGTCGGCATAGAGAAATGTCAGGGAGAGCTGGGAAACATTGCCCGCGAGATAATGGGTCGAGGAGATGATGCTGTTCCAGAGCACTCTTGATATTACGGAGAATAGAGACAGGAGCCTTGAGAGATCACCATGACGGCAGGAATCCCAGAAAGAATGGTTTCAATTGCAGGTTTGATTTGAGAACACGTAGTAGATTGAGCGTTGCGGGTGCGAGAGAAGTGGGGTCCAAAGGGCGGTAAATTCTGCATCCTTATATCTCACGGGGAGACGACGTGGCCTGCCAGCTTGATTAAAAGCTTGGGCTGCGCCGTAGGCCACAGCTGCTGCGATAAACAGCATTCTGTCAAGAAGGGCTGCGTTCAGCCATATGGGCTTTCAGGTGTAAAATTAAACTGTGCAGAGTAGATTCGATGTTCAGAAATGAGAATGAGGAGAGAGCTGGAAAGAAGGGGATATGCTGGAAGGGGATGAGTGCAAAGAGATACAAAGAATCGCCGAGGTAATCGTTAAAGAACGGTTAATATCGGGTATACCAGTAAACACAGACTAGCGCCGGGACCCTGCGGGTGCCGTCCATGGCGCCGCGCGCCTTCCAAAAAATACAAGGATATTTTACAGCCGTTTTGCAAAACTTAGGGCGCTGCGCGTTTTTTTTTTTTTCCAATGAATTTTCTATCGGATGGCTCTCCTGAGATCAATTCTCAATCGTTTTGCCTGAAAATATGCTCATTGTGTTGGCATTGAAAATCCGGAGGGCATTGTATCTTACGATTTTTGATTAGTCGGCTGAGATGACCTAATAGCCCAGATTCGACTGTTTTTCAGTAGGACGGTTCACATGATAGATATAATAGTTCCAATGATCTAGTTTTTGATATGTTATATCTGAGAGTATTCCGGAGGGCAGGGGACACTGGGATTTTGTATATGACCTTCACTTTTGATGTATTGTACATTATGATAAACATAATTCCCTTCCACCAGATCTCTGGGAGAAGTACAAGTCATATAACAAATCCCAGTATCCCCTGCCCTCCGGAATACTCTCAGATACGACATATCAAAAAAATTTGAACTATTATATCTAGCATGTGAACTGTCCTAAGATAGAGGGTGCGGGAATTCAGCACACTTATGTAAGGCGCAGTTCAAGCAATCCGAGACCTGTATGGCCCATCCGCCCCCCGGACGTCGTGGTACTGCCCATCCGTCGTGGCCAAGGTATTCTAATCTCGTCTCTAAACGAGAGCGCCTCTATCGGATATTTAAACAGGACTTTGGGGAAGACAAGGATAAGTTCTTTCATTTCTTTTCCGTTCCTGCACCACTCAGTAAGAAGCGGAAACGCACCGAGGACGAGCCCAGCTCGTCTGAAGAGCACTTTCGGTCCTTCCGAAAGATCGTTGAAGCAGTCCCGTGGTGTGAGGCGGATCTCATAGCCGAACGCCGCAAAGACCAATAACAGGGTTCTAATGGAGAGTTTTCCGAGGAGCTGTGGACAGATGGGGACGGCAGTAGTGGTACTGGGCGAACGGGATATGGCGCTTTAGTTTGATTTCAGGGCAACGTTAAAGGGAAGTGTTGTGTAGACAATGAATACCACTATCCTCTATGTAACTCACTAGAGTGTTGCCCGCCGATACAGCAGCCGGACGCCAGCATTTGGGCTCCGATCAGTTGCCGCTGGGATGCCGCCATCGATTAAACTGAGCTGGCCGCTGCCAGCGTCCCGCCGTGTTTCTCAAAAGGTGGGAGGCGACTCTGTCGGAGGAGAAAAGTTCCAACCTGTGGTCTCTACCTCCACAATGAAGGCTGGGTGAACAATAGTAAGTAGAGATCTCTCCCTCTCTTAAATGACAAAATATTCGGGTACAACGGTTTCGGCTTATGAGAAGGCGACTTTGGGGCAAGACCAAAGCGAACTTTTGACTGCTCTATGGGAGAAACGAAAAATGTATTTATTGAATCGTGGGGGTAAATAAATTGCATAAAAATTTGGGCAGACTGTTTGAGAGAACAAGATCTTTACAACTGTCCACCAGGCCGCGAGGAGTCAACCGAAGGTTGACGACGAGTGGCGTGTTCAAGCACCTGGATTCTCAGAGGATACTGTTAAATTTAATTGAGCAATTGTTCAACCCCGTAGCGTAGCACGGGTAACTGCTAGTATTAAAGAAACAGCCTCAAGTTGAATACTATGAAGCCCACCCAGGGCCGAAAATACAGTCTAATAGTTCCTATCATAGTCTTCCATATACTCGTGGTTGTCGTTGGGTGAATAGAAATACCGGAACATTGTAACCGCTTCAACCTGCGACTAATGTTGCGGGGACTCCAAAGTCGAGTCGTGCAGATCGTCGTCTGCAGATCGTCAGTCAGCGACGATGTAAGGCAAATATATTATATTGAACTCGGACTAGCTTCTAGATAGGTTAAGGACTACGGCGCGGTCTTCCGAGAACTCAAATCGTGCACAGTGGGATAATATCAGAGATGGTTGGACCGTATCAGTGGTGTTTTGCATTTTGGAAGAGTAAGTCTGAGCAGGGAAGTAAGGGTAATACCGAAGAAACGGGTCCGACTGCCCTGCAGGTAAGGGAGCCTGGCGACGAATGATAAAAGAGGTCTCCTCTCCACGGGAGAGAATTCGTTTGATGCTGCCAGCAATCGGCGTGCTCGCTGAAGTTGAAGGATAATATAAAACGAGACTGTTGCCTAGGTGCGTCGATGCACGGGAGAAGCTGGTGCCGTTAAACATGTACTAGCCGCAAATGAAGATTGGAAGCCAATGCCCCTTCTCACAACTTTTCACAAAATTTAACCCAGAAGAACTGTTGTGCCACGCCGACCAATATTGTTGGCAGATCAAAAACCGGCCAAACGTCGCAAACACCATTCTCGACCACCAGAATATTCCACATATTTTGCGAGGTGCCGCAAATGAAGATGGGAAGCCAATGTATCTCACAACTTTTCACAAAATTTAACCCAGGTGCCACCACAGGATCTGAGATAAATTAATTAGCTTTACAAAAGTGTCAATGAAATAATTTACTGTCCTCTCGGACCAGTGAGAACCCAGGCTGTGAACCCACGATGGGCCGAGATTTCGCATCAAAACAGTATTTTGACAGTATTTTGTCCCATGTGCAATCATTTCCAGCCAGATTTTGACGGGATCTTGATGGGAGGACAGCCAGTGAAATTTGGGTTTGAACTGTCTCTTCAGATTTATTTTCACGGCCCCAGTGCTTTTGAACAGGAGCCGAAGGCTCTCCATGTCAATCCAAACAAATGGATGTGATCATCGGCACGATGGGCCCAGATTTCGCATCAAAACTGTACTTTGACAGTATTTTGTCCCATGTGCAATCAGTTCCAGCCGGATTTCGACTGGATCTTGCTGGGAGGACAGCCAGCAAAATTTGGGTTTGAACTGTCTCTTTAGATTTGTTTTGATGGCCCCGGTGCTTTTGAAAAGGAGCTGAGGGCTCTCCATGTCATCCCAAACAAATGCATGTGACCATCGGCATGATGGGCCGATATTTCGCACCAAAACAGTATTTTGTCCCCTGTGCAATCATTTCAGGCCGGATTTTGATGGTATCTTGCTGGGAGGATAGCCAGCAAAATTTGGGTTTGAACTGTCTCATTAGATTTGTTTTGATGGCCCCGGTGCTTTTGAACAGGAGCTGAGGGCTCTCCATGACATCCCAAACAAATGCATGTGACCATCGGCATGATGGGCCGATATTTCGCACCAAAACAGTATTTTGTCCCCTGTGCAATCATTTCAGGCCGGATTTTGATGGTATCTTGCTGGGAGGATAGCCAGCAAAATTTGGGTTTGAACTGTCTCTTTAGATTTGTTTTCACAGCCCTGGTGCTTTTGAACAGGAGCTGAAGGCTCTCCATGTCAATCCAAAGAAATGGATGTGATCATTGGCACGATGGGCCCAGATTTCGCATCAAAACTGTACTTTGACAGTATTTTGTCCCATGTGCAATCAGTTCCAGCCGGATTTCGACTGGATCTTGCTGGGAGGACAGCCAGCAAAATTTGGGTTTGAACTGTCTCTTTAGATTTGTTTTGACGGCCCCGGTGCTTTTGAACAGGAGCTGAGGGCTCTCCATGTCATCCCAAACAAATGTATGTGACCATCGGCATGATGGGCCGATATTTCGCACCAAAACAGTATTTTGTTCCCTGTGCAATCATTCCTGGCCGGATTCTGACGGGATCTTGCTGGGAGGATAGCCAGTGAATTTGGGTTTGAACTGTCCCTTTAGATTTGTTTTGACAGCCCTGGTGCTTTTGAACAGGAGCTGAGGGCTCTCCATGTCATTAGGTATTAGTGAGATTCAAAAGCATGAAGAGCAGCTGAAACTCACGATACCGTGCAATACATAGTTCAGCCACAGGCTGTGGCTGCAGCGCGAGATGAATCTGATATTCACATCCTTCGAAATTCAAGGACAACATTCCTCATGAGTTCCGGTGGCCAGCCTGAGCCACTCAAAAAAGCGGCAGCACTTTCCTGATGAAGGAAGGTAGCTCACGAAAACACCAATCGCGCGGAGGAGCCGGAGGAGCCGGTTGATCGTCAGCAGGAAAATGATGACCGACAAAGCGGAGCCCTGCGGCGCGCCCTCTGTGCACCGGAATGTTACCGTACGGACACCATCAATGACGACTGTTACGAGATGGTGGTGGAGGAAGGAGGCAACCCAGAGGATGAGCTGCCGCGAGAATCCAAGCGCCGCCAGTTCTTCTATAACCACTCGGTGGGAAACCCGGTTGAATGCGCCTTTCAGGTCGTAGAAAAGTGTGGATACCGTGTTTCCTTCGTCAAGTTGGGTTTTGACGCGGTGGATGTAACCGTCCACAGCCTGAACGGTGCTATGACCTGCGCGGCCGCCATATTGAGCGTCGCTCAGGAACCCGAGCGACTCAGCTTCGAACGAGAGGCGGTCCGCGATTAGGCGATCCAGCGGTTTGGCGAGAATGTGCTCGTAGTTCTCGACGGGTCGCCAGGCCTTGGGAGATGTTTTATCCTTCTTCCCTGCCTTGTGGACTGGTGTGGCGACGTTGGCTTTGAAGGGGGTTGGTTTCATGCCCAGCGCGAGCGATGCTTTGAAGATCAAGCGGACCCAGTCGGCTATCACTGGATGCGCGCGCTGTACAATGCCCATTTGGAGACCGTAGCGGTCCGGTGCTTTCCAGGGCGAAGACGATTTAATCACAGAATCGATCTCGGCATTGGTGGCAGGGACGAATTGTCGCTCGTTCACAATGTTGATGGACGTGGCGAGCTCGAGCGGGTCTGCGGAGTGAGAGAGCGGTGCTTCAGATGTGATCTCAGGGGCAGGCAAAAGATCTTGCCTGTCCGCCAGAGGCGGAAGTCCGCCGAAAGGCGTAGCCTCCGTGTGGGCCCCCCCTCGCTTTCTCCGGGCGCCGTTGCCAGATGGGTCTACGCGCGTGGCCGGGGTCACATCCGGGGACAGTGGAACGATGACTTCAACAGCTTGCGTCCCAAACCATGCACGACCGAGAGTTCTACCGCGTTCCGTGTGGGTGAGTACCGTAGCACCGGTTTCTGGGTCACAGATGGCTGGGAAGACGGGCGAGCGGCGCTCCTTCAGTCTGTGCAGGGCTTTGAAGATATCTATCCTCTCGAGCTCCTTGACGTAGAGAGACCACGCTGCTTGCTTAGCCTGCGAAATGGCCCTGTAGAAGTTGCGGCGCGCAGTTAACCACGCTTCGCGGGCGGATGGAACACGGAATTTTTGATAACGCCTACGTCCGTTGCGCATCAGGATGCGAAGGCTTGTCAGGAGAGGCGTCCACCACCGTTTGGCGACAGAAGACGGGCGATTTCTGGGAGTAGAACTTTCGAGAGCCGCCAAAAGCAGCTCACAAAGAAGGGTAGTTGCCTCGTCCAATTGTTCCTGCGATGTTATGATCGGCACAGGAAGAAGGCCTAGTCGATCACGAAGAACCGCCAAGAATGAGTCGAGGTCCATCTTATCCACATTGAATTTGGTCGATTTCGAGCGCACGATGTCAAAGTCCAGAGAATAGTGGATAGGAAGATAGTCGCTTCCGACACAGAGAGACGGATCCACGGTGGCGTTGATCGAGAGGTACAGCGACGCCGAGCTAAACCCGAGGTCAATGACGTTGCCGGAGGAGTGAGTAGCGACATCCGGGGGCGTCAGCAGGATCAAAGCGTGAGCGACCAGCAGATCATAGAGTTCAAAGTCTGCCTCGCACATCGGTGTCTTCGTTATGATGTCCCAAAGTGGATGGTGAGAGTTGGAGTCAAGAACGACAAAAATCTTCGAAAAAGGGTCGAGTTTGCGAAGGACGCTACGGAGTAGTCCCACTCCTGCCCTGGTGACGCAGTCGTTGTAGAGGTTTATCAGTATGAGTTTCACGGTACCAAAGGTGAATTCGACGACAATTATATCACCGGAGCTGGATAGATCTGGGCGGGGGCAGATGTTCGCGGCAGGGATGGACGACAATTTGACGTAAATGGACACACGGTGTTTTTCGGCTGCTTCGGGATAAAGGAGTGCATACTGAGGGTGTTCGTGGTTATTCGAGATTTCTAGATGGTGTGGTTCCTGTACACAGATGATGTCGAAGTCGTCGGAGCCGGCGAGGATTTCCAGCGGGTTCCGCGACTTCCACGAATTGATTTGGACGAGTTTGAGCATCTAGATTGCTTCGCGCAGCCGTGGCGCAGGGGTAGGAGCCGAAGGGACGGAAGATGAGGCATTGAGGAAATTTGCGAGTTCGACGGCGCGGAGGCGAAGCGATTCAGCGATTCGCTTCCGGACTGGGCAGGAAAAGCTGTCAGCTCGATGTTCCCCGCCACAGTTCAGGCACTTGGGCTTCGATGGACAAACCGTGCCGTGAGCTGCCTCCCCGCAACAGCCACATTTGTTACCCGTCATCGTGCACCGCGCCTTGACATGCCCGAATTTGAGACACCCCCAGCACTGAGTGACGCGGAGGTGAGGGAAGCCGCGCACAACAGTAGGAGCCGAGCCGGCGAGAATGAGGCGGTGTCCCGCAACCGCAATATCAACCATCTCGCGCGACTCGAGGCGGAAGAAAACGGAACCGGCCAAGCGTGGTTTTCGTCCCCCAGCAATCGCCGACGCAATCATTGCTTCACTCGGCGGCTTGTTAACCCAGGTGGGGGTTCCCAGCACCGGCCCGATCTGCGGATTCCGCTCCTGCAGCTCCCATTTGAGTTCCTCCAAGCTTCGGGCAGCCGCGAAGGGGATTCCGTCAACTTGAATGTGTGCATGGATGGCGGGGGGAGCAATGCGTGCGCCTGGGAAGATAGACGGACCCCAGTCCAGCCACGAGTTCTCGAGGACCAGTAGAGCGTCCTTGGACTCCGGGACTACAAAGAGACTGCTTTTGTTGAGCCGGGACGCGTAGAGAATCTTCGGAAGACCGAGCGGAGCCAGCCGCGCATTAACCTGCGGAACAAGCAGATGATACGGGCGTGACAGAATTTCGGGGACGTCGCCATCGCAGCGGATCAGGAGGCGCTCATCAGAGGGACAAGGAAGGGGAGCCGGTTTGGGTTTGGGTGAGGGAGGGGGACTTTTGGAGGCCGCAGCAGCGAACGAGGGCGCAGTTACCGATGGTTTGGTCTTCAACGACTCGACAGCATTGCTCAAACTCTGGATCGCCTTGTGCTGGGCCTGTACCTGCGCCAGAAGGGACTCTACGGGTTTCGTCACGGATTTCGTCACCAGGGCACTGAACGTGGTTGACGTCTCGGATGCGCGAGGAATTTCGTGGTGGTTTTCCAAGCGTGTCTGAACCGATTCGAGCGCCGCAAACGCCGCAGAAGTAGGCGCGCTGGATTTGTAGTCCCGAAAGAGCTGCACAACCGCTTTAAAAGCAGAAACGAGGTCGTCGAACGACTCAGCCGAGTCCGCGAGAGTCTTCAGGTCCAGAAATGCGGTTTCCTTCTCCTTGCTCTTGGAGGGCTTGCGGGCGGCGGGTGGCGAGGGTCTGGGCTGTGCGGGACCTCCATCCGGAGCGTCAGATGTGTCAGGGGCAGGCTGAGGTACTCGCCTGTCCGCCAGAGGCGGAGACAAACCCCGAGCATGAAGCTCGTTGTGAGTCCCCCCTCGCTTTGCCGGGGCGCCGCTGCCAGACTGGTCTGCGCGCGGTGCCTGGTTTACATCTGGGGTGTCGGAGGAGAGAACCGTATCGGGATCGGTCGCGAGGGCGGAGAACGTGTTTCCAGACTTGGCGGGTTGCTGGACGTAGACACGTGTTTGGGGGGCGGGACGGTGGGGAGGGGCATCGCGCTTGGGAGAGGGCATCGGGGTAGCGGATTTGGGCGGACTGACTAGCGACGCGTCGGGCGGGAGCGAAGGAGTAGCGGGCGAGGCGGCGTGAGCGAGTTTCTTGGCGGCACGCGTTAGAATAAAGTTTCGGGACGGCGGCGCCGGTGCTTCTTGCACCGCCGCTCATGGATCCTGGCGTTGCATTAGGATATCGCATAGCTCGTGTAGGTCCACCGTGACTAGCGACGGCCGAGGCTGGCCGGCGGGTTTCTTGTTGGCCATTTTGATGGTGGTGGAAGGGGGGGACAAAGGTTCGTTTTTGAGCTTTTCCTCACACTGCAAGCTTCCAGCTGATTTGCGGCAGCGCTGAAATGGTCGATGTACTTAGCAGACAGCCGATGGAAGCTGACTTAGTGGCTAGGAAAGGAAGTTTCAGAACTGAATGCAAAAATTCTCGGAATTACACGCAGAGTCTCTGAAATGAATACCTCTGGTGCGGTGCGGAGTGGGAGTTGAAGGAGCACCCCGGTTAGGCCGAGACAATGTGGAGGCCGTTGGCGACGGAGGTATGACGAAGCTTCGTATTACCGGTATGAAGTCCGGTGCCGAAGGCTGCCGAGGTGGCTGAGCTGTGGCTGTGCTGGCCAAATTTTTGCAAGAGATTTCACCAAAAATGCTCTGTTTGAGTAGAAAAGCATGCACCGCTCGAGTCCACGGACATTCAAGAACACAAACTCATGGCCGAGATTGAGAAGAAGCATGCATGTCAGGAGCATGAAGGGAAGGCATGCTACATCCTCGGCTCTGGGGAGCATTACCAACTCCCGGCATGAAGCCGAGAGCCCCAAGAAGATATGTATAAGGGAACTACACACCACTGCACCGACACAGATCTTGCCATATGGGCAGCATCCTGAGTATTCTGCCCAACTCCGCCAGGTTTTCGGCGAGTTCGGCATGATCCACTCGAAGCGTCGTAACCGTCTGCATCCGCAGAAAGTGTACAACACCTCGTTGGTCCGAGATGACCGTCTCCAGGCCCATGCATCAGCAGGGTTAATCCCCAAGCGGAAGCTGCGTCATTGCAGCCTAGCAGACGACTAGGCCGCAATAGCTGCAATGGCAAGATATTTTGTGCTGAGGGGCAGGCCACTGTCTTGAAGAGATCTTCGCGCTCTTGAGTCTTGAAGTAACGTTGAGAAATGCTTGGGCCCGAGCTCTTCATGTCTGATATCAGCTTGAACTTGCATAACGAGATGGCCCGCAGAGTTTGGAAGCAGCGGGCAAAGGAACTGGGAGGGGAAGCGCGGGGGAAAGTGGGAAGATGGCGGGAGGAAGCAAGAGCCGTTTGGCATACCAACATGCACGTGGTCGTGTGTTGTGCGCGCACGGACGACGTCGCCGTTGAGACAGTTCGCGACACCGGTTACTGCTGAGACTTGATATCATCGTTACCGAGACCAGGGCTTAAGAAGATCTTAAGAACTCAGTCGCACGAAATTGTAAGTCAGCCAATCTTATGATTCTACAAAATTTCCGTTGGGCCGTGTACCATTGCATTGTTTTTCTTGGATTGGTGGTTGGGTGTTGGATTTGGTATAGACTTTCGTCTATCCCATTTTTTATATTTGATTACGCATCCGCACTCCACATCGCCGACACCGGTGGATATATTCTTTTATGTGCCGGAGGGAAGCTAAGGACCGTTTCGCAGTGATTTATCCCGGACATAGTTGTGAAAAAAATTACTTGTGGAGCTGAAAAATAGCAAATTTCTTATTCAGGCCGTCCTGATGGCGCATCAGAATTTTTGATCCCGTCGATGGCGCAGAAATGTCGGCCTCGACTTTCTCAACACCCTCATATTTGAGTTAGGCGAGAAATACTCGTCATCCACAAAAGTAACCGGAAACTCATGTTTTACGGCCGCAATTTGTAGAATATTTTGGTTCAAACTACATGTATGTGTTGGGATATATGGCCGCCCTTCACCCCAGGGGAGGTTTCGAAATGATGGGTATGTATTGCTACTGTGCGGCGTGTTCTGCTCTCAGACAGCCCAAAACACCGGATTTTGACCCAGTAAATCATTTTAATGTTCTGTAACACAATTCGAGGATGCTATGCCCTCCGTATTTTCAATGCGGACCCGATGAGCTTATACCCGAGGAAAAAGGTTGAAAATTGACCTCATGGCAGCCGTTCTCGTGAAAACTTCCCAAAAACAGAAAAAAATGGGCCGCGCCCTAAGTTCTGCAAAGAGCTGTATTTCATTCAGATCGATCAATAGGATTTGTCTTCGGGAAATTCCGGTCCAAACCAAAGGAATGGAGTCATTTCCACGGCTATCAGACCGGGAGGGTTGAAACACAACACGGTTTCCCTCCGGACATCGAAAAATTGGAATGTTCGGCAAATTCCGGTGGACGAAAATAAGTAGAATCGTACTAGAATGAATGAAGCCTCAGTCCATGGTCTGAACTCAATACATTAATATGCTGGAAGCGTGTATCTCCACACTCCCCCTCACGCAGAAGTGGGATATTCTTTAACACCAAGAAGTCCGCGAAAACGAATGAATGTTGGGCGAGCGAGGGACTTTGTGAAGACGTCGGCAATCATGTCATTGGTGGAGCAATAGACGTTGATCGCATGGCCGTCGTTGACTGTCTGGCGGATGAAATGGAAACTATTGATGCGCCGGATCCAGCACCCGCGCCAACACCGCGCAGGCTCTAGAATGTGCCAGGTCTGTGCTGAAACCCGGCACATACACGCCCGCTAATGTGCCGGCTCTCGACGAATGCGCCGGCTTTGAGCGGAATGTGCCGCCGAGGAGAATGTAGGTGGGGTCCGCATCTCGTCCATCCCGGTCCAGATAAAGCATGATCGTGTGATTCAAACACTTGTAAACAACTGATCCCCAGGGCCTGCCAAAATCCTGAGGTCGATTCCGAGCTGAATACTGTCGGGATGGAGGTATTAGTCATCACTCCGTATATGTACTCGCCCCTGTCTCGTATCGAATCTAGTGCTCTTCCTTGTGCTCTACGACCATCCTCTGACAAATACATCGTTTGGAGGCTTATAGGTAAGCAGCTATATTTCCTAAACACAGAAGGGGATAAAAAAACGCGTAAGTAAACCATGTCATGATCGCAGATGAGTCAGCGTCGCAACCCGGCATTTTTAAATAGACGCCGAAACAGTTTCTTTCCCACTTTGCCGCGTCTTTGCGCTTCCCCAGCTCCATTTGCAACGCCTATAACTATAGGAGCAAGTGAAACGACAGGGCTGCTACTGACCCGCTACCGGGTGCTACCAAGGTGCCCTGCTAATGCTATCCACTAGACTCAGTAGCATGAAATAGCGGAATTCCGTCGCATCCGAATCCATAGTGGTTACATTTAGCATCTGTACCCTCACCTACGCCCTGCCTAAAATGAAACCGCACCAAAGATTGGACTGCAACTTTGAGTCCACTAGAATCAGTAGCATGAAATGGCGGTAGTACCTATGGAATCTCGGAATTCTGTCGCATCCGAATCCATACCCATTGTATTTTAAAATGTGTGCCATTCTACTTGCACGAGCGTTCAATTTTTCAGGCTCAACCATTTCATAAATTTACAATTCAAAACTACGATTAAAAACATACCAGTACACAATGACTTTTTTGAATCCAACAGGCAGAGCGAAATATAGCTACGCGCGCAGCTGGACAAAACCTTCCAAGTGCTCCAATGTGTGTCTAGTGCGCTCATCTGTTCAAGTTCCGAACTCCTGGCGCGATGGATCAGTTTCTTTCATTGGAGTGTTGGGCAATGCTTGATTTCCGAAGCGTGCCATCTCGACCTGCCTTCTTTCTTCCTTCATTCTGAACAAGTTTTTTGCGGGAGGGCCAGTGGGAGTCTGCTGGAAAGCAGGGCATCCAAAATGACCCCGCTGAATTTTCTGGGCTGAGTTTTGTACGCCACCCTCCCACAGTACTGCTTTAGTTCCGAAGCGTGTGATCTCAACCTGCCTTCTTTCTTCCTTTATTCAGAAGAGGTTTTTGCAGTGCGGGGTGGCCACTAAGGAGCCAGATGGAGAGCAAGGCATCCAAAATGACCCTGCTGAATTTCTGGGCCGAGTTTTGTATGCCAGCCTCCCACGGTACCGCTTTAGTTCCGAGGCATGCGATCTCAACCCGCCATTTCATTCGAAAAGGCAACTACATCAATCTTGCGCGCATTAATCCTGGGATTTTAGAGGCCATTTGTCCTCTGTACGGAAACAAGATGCAAAAGTAAGCAGTTAATTCTTTCTTCCCCTTCCGCATTGCTTATGAAATCTATATCCTACAGATGGGTTCTTGGGATAGACGGTAAAACCGCTAGGGCTACTCTCTCACCGTCGCTGTCACCTCCGCTTCCCACTACTTACCCATGTTTGGGACAATATTCCAGCATCCCAATGGAACAGCCACCTCCTGCCTCCGAGCCTGAAAGCGCGGTAGCAGTCGCCCAAAGGCCTCAAGAACAAGAATAAACGCAAAGCAAAGCCAATGAACTGCAGCCTGGGCAGGCCCCTGTATCGAGCGCTGAGCCTGTTTGCGTCCCAAGAAGCCAACAAGAAGCAGAATAAGCGGGTCCGTACCGAGACATGTATCAAGACGCGTACTACCGAAATGGTGCATCAGACCAGCACATCGGTATCGCCGCGAAATTCGGAGGTAGAGAAGCGTAGAAAATGGCCCTTGCACACTCTTTCGAACCTTGTACGTGATTCTTTCGCTCTTGATTTCAATCTTTCTCACCTTGCAATTTTTTAAGGTTTGGACGTGGATCCTCCAGTCGCTCCCATCCAGAGATACATCCGCCCGTGTTGAATAACACACTTTTTCTTCGTATACGTCGGAAATGTTCCTCCCCCCCACCCGTAATACTTATGATTCTTGATGCCTCCGCCTCAGCAGCTGCTGCTTGTTCGGAAAAAACCCATCACTCCATCCAAGTGTCGTTGAACGAGCACAACAGCAAATAAGGAAGACGAAGATGATGACAATTCAAAGGCTCTCAATCGTAAGCCATTTCCAGAGCGGTTTCAACCTAGGGTCAATCGTCTGTTCTCATGCCAGTGTGCAACGAGGATTTGCTCTTTATGCTAGCTATGCTAGGATGTAGGTTCGGAGCAAGCCTGTCTCCGCACCGGCGAGCCGGTGAATCTCGGAGAGAGGCTTGGTCCAAACTACCAAAAAAAAGGACTATGTGTTCAAATGCATTTTTCTTGGCTGTTTCAACTATGATTGCCATGGTCTTGCTTGATAATATGTTCCTTGGATGTCCCTCTAGAGCATTACCTGCTCAACTTTCAAAAATATTATATTGTTCTTGCACTGCACTCGTTCTTTGAACGGTTTGATGCAGTTGTGATATATTGTAAACTATTGCCATTAATTGGGAATTCCGCTGGTTTTATGGGCTCGATGGATTGGGAACATAATTTACAGTGAGTCGACCAGCAATTTCTATCCAGAGAACTGCCTTGGTCATGCAGGAAAAATAATTTTGTTCTTGCAGGCGGTGTGTCACAATTCGTGACATGTGTGACTCAACCTCACCAAGGGCCACCCTTGGTCATATGGGGAGCAGTAAAGCATCGAGGCAATGAGAGGACATATTTTGGATGGCATACAATCATAATGAGTGTTGAAAAAAAAATTGGAAGGAAGAAAACTTAAACCATAATCTTCGGTACAGCTGACTAAGCACACCATTTCACTTGTTGTTAAACTGCAGCCTCGTCATATCACCTATCCTCACAAATAAAAGCTATTCCAGCATCTAACCTGAAAGAGGAATCTAACTGCAAACTTACATTTTTATTTTCACCGTGAGTATAGTAGCACAGAGGAAACTTCATTCCTTCAGATTTGTGAAGAAGGCCATGTTCGCGACCCTTTCTTGGGCTGCCGGGGGGATCTATCAGAAATCCAAGTAGGCCAAAACATTTTCACGCTTCCAATGTACAAGCTATCAACTTAGACCGAAGGGATCAAACCTGTTTCTGAAGCGGGAGAGCAATCAGAACACATTGCCCTTTTTCTTGATCTTGGCACAAGCCCCTTCTCAAAATTCCCTGCGAAGCACGTGAATGTCACGTGTGCTGAGAACGGCGGCTTGATCTGAACCTAGCTAGGATGGGTATCATCGGCCTGATGGGCCGATATTTCGCATCAAAACAGTATTTTGTCCCCTGTGCAATCATTTCAGGTTGGATTTTGACGGGATTTTGCTGGGAGGATAGCCAGCGAAATTTGGGTTGGAACTGTCTCTTCAGATTTGTTTTGACGGCCCCGGTGCTTTTGTACAGGACCTGAGGGCTCTCCATGTCAATTCAAACAAATGCATGTGACTGCATCAAAACTGTATTTTGACAGTATTTTGTCCCCTGTGCAAGCATTTCAAGCTGGATTTTGACGGGATCTTGCTGGGAGGATAGCCAGTGAAATTTGGGTTGGAACTGTCTCTTCAGATTTGTTTTGACGGCCCCGGTGCTTTTGTACAGGACCTGAGGGCTCTCCATGTCAATTCAAACAAATGCATGTGACTGCATCAAAACTGTATTTTGACAGTATTTTGTCCCCTGTGCAATCATTTCAAGGTGGATTTTGACGGGATCTTGCTGGGAGGATAGCCAGCGAAATTTTGGGTTGGAACTGTCTCTTCAGATTTGTTTTGACGGCCCCGGTGCTTTTGTACAGGACCTGGGGGCTCTTCATGTCAATCCAAACAAATGCATGTGATCATCGGCCTGATGGGCCGATATTTCGCATCAAAACAGTATTTTGTCCCCTGTGCAATCATTTCAGGTTGGATTTTGACGGCATCTTCCTGGGAGGATAGTCAGCGAAATTTGGGTTGGAACTGTCTCTTCAGATTTGTTTTGACAACCCCGGTGCTTTTGTACAAGACCTGGGGGCTCTCCATGTCAATTCAAACAAATGCATGTGACTGCATCAAAACTGTATTTTGACAGTATTTTGTCCCCTGTGCAATCATTTCAAGCTGGATTTTGACGGGATCTTGCTGGGAGGATAGCCAGCGAAATTTTGGGTTGGAACTGTCTCTTCAGATTTGTTTTGACGGCCCCGGTGCTTTTGTACAGGACCTGAGGGCTCTCCATGTCAATTCAAACAAATGCATGTGACTGCATCAAAACTGTATTTTGACAGTATTTTGTCCCCTGTGCAAGCATTTCAAGCTGGATTTTGACGGGATCTTGCTGGGAGGATAGCCAGCGAAATTTTGGGTTGGAACTGTCTCTTCAGATTTGTTTTGACGGCCCCGGTGCTTTTGTACAGGACCTGAGGGCTCTCCATGTCAATTCAAACAAATGCATGTGACTGCATCAAAACTGTATTTTGACAGTATTTTGTCCCCTGTGCAAGCATTTCAAGCTGGATTTTGACGGCATCTTGCTGGGAGGATAGCCAGCGAAATTTGGGTTGGAACTGTCTCTTCAGATTTGTTTTGATGGCCCCGGTGCTTTTGTACAGGACCTGAGGGCTCTTCATGTCAATTCAAACAAATGCATGTGACTGCATCAAAACTGTATTTTGACAGTATTTTGTCCCCTGTGCAATCATTTCAGGCTGGATTTTGACGGCATCTTGCTGGGAGGATAGCCAGCGAAATTTGGGTCGGAACTGTCTCTTCAGATTTGTTTTGATGGCCCTGGTGCTTTTGTACAGGACCTGAGGGCTCTAGCGTACAATCTAGACTTTTGACTTTCTCTGCTATACACTAGCACTCCATTCATAGCACTTGCTTTACATCCTCGCCATTATACCTCGGACTCAACTTCGACATACAAAATACTTGCATCGCTACACCGGCTTATATTAGCTGTCGCACGGTTGAACACCAAACGCCTCGGGATTGAGGACATACTCGTCCCTCTCCTTCATCATCCCGTCTGCGGTCTTCTCCGTCCCATCAGATTTCTTCTTGCTTACCAAAACTTCAATCACGCCCCACAATCCCTTCCTAACCGGAACAGCGTGTATGAAGTCGACATCACGACATATACTTGTAACTGCCCGCATTTCCCTTTGATTAACTTTTGTTTGGCCACAAATTCGATGACAGACCACAATCTAATTCAGCCGTCAGCCAGCCGAGGCAGTCCTCCAGGTTACTGGCCCCGTCGGCGGCCCACATCGCGCTGACACCCGGTCATTGGAACTGGAGAAGCGGATGGTTTAATCAGGTGTCGCCGAAGATTGTTTGAACCGCGCAGATATTTTTGGTTGACTTTTGTCATGATCAATGGCTGTGGTGGACCGAGTGGATTTCTGGCTCAAATTTTCGCAGACGGACTCAACGGCCTGCGCTAGTGGCATCTCCAAAACGACGCGGACTGGCGCAGCTACGAGAGCTGGATCCCCTCCCGCGAGGAGGTCGGCGACCGCGCTGGAGTCTCCCCCCTCGCAGACCCGTCACCAAGCCGCATGCGACGAGTCGTTTCGGGCTGTATTCCCCAGCTGCTCAGTACTTTTTGATCTAATCGGTATACCTTTCGGCTATCAGCCTGCCCATGCCCATCCCTTTCTCTGATTCCAGTTTATCGAATCCCATAACGTCCGCCATTTGAGCAGACTGCCTTCTGCTATCAGCGCTCAAAGTACTGGATTATTTCGTTCAAATCAACAGGGGGCGTGACGCGTGACCTATTCGACATTTCGACAGGCCCCCCAACTGAGCGTGACCAGGACAAAAAATTCGAAATTCAGCGGAAACGATGCTATTCCATTAGCCAAGAGCCCTAGTACATCCTAAGAATATTTGGCTCCAATTCACCTTACCTTCTTTATTTTTTTCTGTTTGTTTTCCTCTAGCCTGAATTTGGGCCAGAACATAGCAGTTTGGCACGGAAAGACTCCAGGGAGGCTTAAAAATGACAGAAACTGTGGAATTTTGGTATTCTGAAGACACTGAGCACTGTACAAATTTATTTTTGAATTTATACCGATTTTCCGGCCATTTTCGTGACGTTTGACCAATTCGACACTCGCCTGCGTGACGCGTGACCCTGACCAAAATTCGCAATCGACAGGGAGGTGCGTGACACGTGACTGTCGAATTGAACGAAATAATCCACTACGCTACGGAAAGGGATCTATCTGAACTACGGAAGAATATTTTTTGTTCATGATGTAGTTATTCGCATCGGAAGTCAATGACGTCACTCAGAAACCTGCTTATAAATAAGCCTTGCAAATTCAAACTCAGATCAACCAGCCTGCCTATCAACACAACTAAGTTTCGATAGCAGGCTGGATTCGAGCCTAGCTTTCAACATGCATTCGGATTTCAACTGGCTCATATCGAGGAAAATGAGTACGTTTTGTGGCTGGAAATGGAAGAAAAGATAAGTACGAGGCTTTGCCATGGCCCCATCCCCAAGTAGGAAAATTGGGGGCAAGCCCAGAGTTCGAGATACCTCATAGACGATACGCAGGAGCTTGCCACCTCCCACGGCAGCGAATATACTTGAGGGTATGTAATTTTCCTGCGGCGTACTTTTCGATAAAAACTGAAATAAGAATGTTACAGTAGTACCCCCATATGAACGACGAACAAGAAGCACTACAGTTGCGGCAAGATCAAATGTCTTGCCTTTTTTTGGAAAATCCCATCAATTATCCCGGCCTCTACAGGCAAGCAAAACATAGTTTGGCTATTCCTCGTCATACATGCATTGAAGATGTGTCTAGTACTTGGTCAAAAGAAGTTATTTTTCTTCATTGCGCGAAAATGGCGGGGAAGTGATTGGTACAAAGTAATGGCGTACTCGGAAGGACAACGACTCCTAGAAGTCCGGGAGAATCCCGAAGGACTAATCATCAGGTGTCCCTGGTGGTTTGCGAGGGATGGTTGCAGGTAGGGAATGGGCATGGGTGCGTAAATAGGGTAAATAGGGGAAACTAACTTCACTGAAGGTGGAGTCCACAGCCATTTACGATCTCGCCCTCGTGCCAACGCCTGTCTCAACATGTGGATGTGAAAAAAGAAGCTGAAATACCGCCCAAAATACAGACTTCCGTTGGGAGCGTGGTTTATGTGGAACGAAAATGGCATTTGTAGCACGGTACAATAATCTACTTCAGCGCTATCCTTTCACCGCCGCTGCGGATTCTCAGAGACCGATCCTGATCAGTTTCACAAATCTCATGTCGTCAACAAAAACGTACCACTTCCGACCACATTCAATCTCGGTCGTTTAACCGTTGTGGAACTCCACTTACGGATATTTTTACTTCTTCCTTGCCCGACGTTGTTTCAGAGCTTTGGATCTTCCGACTTCATTCCTCTGGAGACCACATGCAGATCTTGTCATTTTGGAATGAGTTCTTCCGCTTGAATTTTTCATCGGCTAAGGTACACAGAATTGTTTAAATTAATGACTTACCCATTCCTTCCCCCACTTTTCTCCTCAAGAATCCTATGCGAACGGCCGAGGAATCATAGCCATTTACCTTGATCATAGCAGATCCTCGATGAACCTCAGGCTCCGACATCACTCATACGACATCAGTTCCTACCGTGGTCGTGTTTGAACGGGAGTTTCCTTTGGACGGAAAGAATGTGCTGGAATATGTTGAAACTAAAAAGCGACCGTCGAGGACCGAATCATCGAAGCTGCCGCTCTTGAAGCTCACAGCGAGACGCTGAGTGACCAAAGACACGACCGCTCCACGATTACGCTCGAGGAAGCTCTCAAGTCACGAGAACCGCCCCAGATCCACGTCGAGGGAGGCATACCGCGCCGGGGCAGGTAGACAATAAAAAAGCTACGAACCGTCCCGAACTTCGGGTGAACACTGGGTTCATAATGCCGAGATAAAAGAAGCACACAGCTCACATTTAGACATTTGATCGCATTTTCAATGGCAATTCAATTTGAAGGCTTTCCCCGCATTGTTTGCCTCACAGCTTGCCCACTGCTGCACCAATTGCCAAGGTCTGGCAGGCATTTCGACTCAGAATTACCGTGGCTATCAAATGCACGAGAGCCTGCAATTTACCGTTCTGGCATTGGCAAGCTCTGCATTGAAAAGGCTCAATTTTGCGTTGAATTGGCCCCTATTTGGGCTTTGATCCGAGCCGAGCCATCAAACTTTCCATTCAATTGATGGCACAGCCCACATTTAGACATTTGATCGCATTTTCAATGGCAATTCAATTTGAAGGTTTTCCCCGCATTGTTTGCCTCACAGCTTGCCCACCGCTGCACCAATTGCTAAGGTCTGGTAGGCATTTTGACTCAGAATTACCGTGGCTATCGAATGCACGAGAGCCTGCAATTTTCTGTTCTGGCATGGGCAAGCTCTGCATTGAAAAGGCTCAATTTTGCGTTGAATTGGCCCTATTTGGGCTTTCATCCGAGCCGAGCCATCAAACTTTCCATTCAATTGATGGCACAGTGTATTGGAAAGAAAATAAATTAAAGCAGCAGCTCCTTCCAGACAATATTAGTGGTCGATGTCGATTCATCATCTTCGTTCTTCAAAATAAGTACGTTCTCAGAGTCCGGAACACGGGTCATGGCTGAATACAGTTGGCCATGCGAAAAAACCGATCTCCGCAAATCAAGTCCCAGTTTTTGTACTGTGAGACCTTGGCATCCATTGAATGTGGTTGCATAGCACAAAGCTAGCGGTATTTGCTTTCGGTGAACCACAAAATTGAAACCAATGGGTTGAAAGTGACAATCAATTCGTGGCAAGTGTAGCCGGACCTATTGGTGCACTATTTAGATTTGAAACTCTGCAAGCAATGGGAGAAGTCATACCGGTTCCACAACTCTGCCAGTCACTACAGCAGATATCGTTTCAACCTCAACACTGTGTCGTAAAGTGTTTCGAACTATGACGCGAGTGTTTTTAGTTAGGCCACGCGACGCATCGAAGTTTCTTGTGAATCTGCAGATAGCGCCGACTTTGAGAATAAATTCGTGAGGTGGAATTCCTGGTTCTTGTAGAGAATTTAGGAACTCGGGGTCCTCATAGACTGTGTCATTAGAGCCTTGCAGATCTTCTTCGATTGAATCTTTGCTAATATAGCGGTGTGAATTCCCAGGAACATTACTGAGTATCGTCAGGTTGAACTCATCTACAAAAGCATTGAATGGACTGAGAATTGCACGCATGATGCAGAGAGTGGGATCAGAGACAACAGTGGGTGGGAAGACAAAGTCGATGAGATTCTGAACACATCTTGTGTGGTTCAATCGTCCAAGCTCAACTGTTTCATTCTGATAATCGTCGCCGATGGCATCAAGAAAATTTGATGGCATAGTCTGGTCGGAGTGAGGCCTTAAAGCACAGGAACACAGAACGGAAGCTGCAGATCTGGGGTAAAAGCTAATTAGACTGATGGCTAGTACTTGTGGGGGGAAAAACTTCCGCCCTTTTCGCCCGCTCAAGCAGCGGCCATCGATCTATTTCACGGGAGCGCCCGCAAATGAGCGCCAATATTTCTCCGATCATTTCCATCCACTCTCCTGGATTTCCTTCCGCCCTTTTTGCCCGCCCAAGCAGCGGCCATCGATCTATTTCACGGGAGCGCCCGCAAATGAGCGCTAATATTTCTCCGATCATTTCCATCCACTCTCCTGGATTTCCTTCCGCCCTTTTTGCCCGCCCAAGCAGCGGCCATCAATCTATTTTGCGGGAGCACTCGCAAATGAGCGCTAATATTTCCCCGATCATTTTCTATCCAAATTCCCGGGTTTTTCCCCCCCACAAGTACTAGCCATCAGTCTAATTAGCTTTTACCCCAGATCTGCAGCTTCCGTTCTGTGTTCCTGTGCTTTAAGGCCTCACTCCGACCAGACTATGCCATCAAATTTTCTTGATGCCATCGGCGACGATTATCAGAATGAAACAGTTGAGCTTGGACGATTGAACCACACAAGATGTGTTCAGAATCTCATCGACTTTGTCTTCCCACCCACTGTTGTCTCTGATCCCACTCTCTGCATCATGCGTGCAATTCTCAGTCCATTCAATGCTTTTGTAGATGAGTTCAACCTGACGATACTCAGTAATGTTCCTGGGAATTCACACCGCTATATTAGCAAAGATTCAATCGAAGAAGATCTGCAAGGCTCTAATGACACAGTCTATGAGGACCCCGAGTTCCTAAATTCTCTACAAGAACCAGGAATTCCACCTCACGAATTTATTCTCAAAGTCGGCGCTATCTGCAGATTCACAAGAAACTTCGATGCGTCGCGTGGCCTAACTAAAAACACTCGCGTCATAGTTCGAAACACTTTACGACACAGTGTTGAGGTTGAAACGATATCTGCTGTAGTGACTGGCAGAGTTGTGGAACCGGTATGACTTCTCCCATTGCTTGCAGAGTTTCAAATCTAAATAGTGCACCAATAGGTCCGGCTACACTTGCCACGAATTGATTGTCACTTTCAACCCATTGGTTTCAATTTTGTGGTTCACCGAAAGCAAATACCGCTAGCTTTGTGCTATGCAACCACATTCAATGGATGCCAAGGTCTCACAGTACAAAAACTGGGACTTGATTTGCGGAGATCGGTTTTTTCGCATGGCCAACTGTATTCAGCCATGACCCGTGTTCCGGACTCTGAGAACGTACTTATTTTGAAGAACGAAGATGATGAATCGACATCGACCACTAATATTGTCTGGAAGGAGCTGCTGCTTTAATTTATTTTCTTTCCAATACACTGTGCCATCAATTGAATGGAAAGTTTGATGGCTCGGCTCGGATGAAAGCCCAAATAGGGCCAATTCAACGCAAAATTGAGCCTTTTCAATGCAGAGCTTGCCCATGCCAGAACAGAAAATTGCAGGCTCTCGTGCATTCGATAGCCACGGTAATTCTGAGTCAAAATGCCTACCAGACCTTAGCAATTGGTGCAGCGGTGGGCAAGCTGTGAGGCAAACAATGCGGGGAAAACCTTCAAATTGAATTGCCATTGAAATGCGATCAAATGTCTAAATGTGGGCTGTGCCATCAATTGAATGGAAAGTTTGATGGCTCGGCTCGGATCAAAGCCCAAATAGGGGCCAATTCAACGCAAAATTGAGCCTTTTCAATGCAGAGCTTGCCAATGCCAGAACGGTAAATTGCAGG
>JARJLF010002323.1:0-42193 GCA_029378395.1 Mycena leptocephala
AGCCCTGAGTTTTTCCGCTGCCGACATCACCAAATCATCGACGACCCAGCGCTGTTGCATTCGCCCGCGAGCATTGGGATCTCGGAGGCCACAGCTGGGGATGTGCTGTATCACGGGTATACCAAGGGATTCAGCGCGCTATTCATCATGAACGCCTGCATGACGGTGTGTGCGACGCTGGTGAGCGTCCTCTTGATTAAGCATAAGGAGCTGGGGCGAGGAGATGAGGAAGCGCTGCGTGAGAAGGCGATGGCAGAGGAGCAGAAGACTGGTGTAGCGACACCATCAGATAGCGTTCCTGCGCCGCGCGACCTGGAGGCCGGGGATGGCACGGCGGGGGCTGATTCAGAGATGGCCACACTGTCGAAAGGGTCGCCAAACGACGGCGCGGTGTAAGTTATGTTCCGGACTTGCTTCAGACGCCGGGATATATAGGGATTGGATAGGAGTTCAGCTCAACATGTATAAAGCAACCTTCATGTAACGAGAAAAGACTTTTGACTGGCGCCCGCAAGGCGCCCGTATCTTCGTTATTAGGTTCACCGGTGATGAGTACTGAGGACGCGGCCGAGTTGAAGTCGTCTTGCGTGGGTGGGGGATTGAGCCTGAGGGACGCCGTCTGCGAAAGGAGGTATGGCACGGAGTTGTGTTTCGTCATGCCTTGGGCATTGTCGATAGTGTGGCGTGAAATAGCTCCGGGGTCTAGTAAATTACCTAGGGCTCCTGGAAGGGGTCTGTTTGACCTATTTTACTGCGCTAATTTACCCGAAATTTACCAAAGCTCTGGGAAGCCTCTGAAGCCGCCCAGGACCTAAACTTTGCCCTATTTAAACCTTAAATGGTCAAAATACTCGATTCCTACAAATTTTGGCCCACATTTCACCCAACTCGGCTGAAATCTCCCGAAATCTGGCCATTTCCACACGAAACAGCTCGGTAAGACGGCCGTAAGACCCGACATCGGGTAATTCTGGCCAGAAATCTGCTGAAAGATCAAAAAGATACTAGCAATAGGTGTTGAATCATACCCCAAACCTTGGATTCATTCCCAAAACCAAGGGTCAACTACGGTCAAATAGACTTGTGATTTAGGGCCATTGCTTTGCATGGCAGAACGAGTCTGTTTCTTTTGACATGTTATATAACTCTCGGGACAATGAAATATCACAGGGCCATCCCGGTAAATCACGGCTTCTCGTCCGGAATTTTTCTTAATTTTCAGGCACGAGGATATCATCTCGCATCAAATATCGTATCATTTTAATTTCGCATCAAATTACACATCGAGATTCGCATCAAAATTCGCATCATTATAAATTCGTATCATTTTCTCGCGTGATGTCATCAATCTGAGTTACTGATCTCTTGCGTAGATTACACATACAACTGTTTTCTCACCGCACTTCTGCAGAAGCAACTTGTCCTGAACCGTTCGGACATTGACTTCTGGAAGGAGGGGCAACCCACACCGGAAAGTGTGACATCACGCGTCACACTTTCCGGTTGCGCTGGGGAAAGGCTTCCCCCAGACCCCACCTTTTTTCGCTGCGCTGCATTTCCGCTGGCACGGAGCCATTTTCGCTGGCGCTGGCCTTTTCCGCTGGCACGGGGCCTTCTTTTTTGGGTGGTATTTGTTTTTCTGCGTCATTTTTTCACAGCCCCACTTGACCCACAGGAAAATTGCCACCCCCGTCGACTTTTGCAGAGCCCCACTGCGTGGAGCATCTGCGCGACGTGGCTGTAAATTTTTCTGTAGGTTTGCGTGGGGCAGCTCAAAAATTCCGAGATGTATTGCAATTGTATGGTAATAAATAAATATGGATTCAATGTAGTATTGGAGATGTTGCGGGCGCCGGCCCGGACGGCTGGGGTTTTCCACCCCAGACCCCGACCGCTGCCGCGGGGCCTTACGCTCGCCGCTGGGCCCACTGCGTGGTGCTTGCGCTCGCCGCGGGGCCCACTGCGTGGTGCCCAAAAAAATTGACGCTGTGAGGATCGAACACAGGATCTTCAAAAAAGAGATCATACTATTGCAGCATCTACACTACCACTCACCCAAGTGTTCATTTCAGGTGATGAATCTTAAACCTTCATTACCTTGGGGGTGACGGTCGTCACTTGTCACATCACACTTTCCGGTGCGAGCTGTAATTCCCTTCTGGAATGCAGTTTCTACCGGTAGTTATTATCCCATCGTGGAAGAACATGCTTCCATCTTTTCCAACTACTCTGCAAGTAAAATGGCCTTGACCCACGTAGATCATGCCTCTCATTTTCAGTGAAACTGGAGTTCCTGATAACATGAAAGTGAGCTCGTTGTCAAACAATATCTTTTCGTGGGTGATATCTAGTAACAGTATAGATGGAACGTCTCTCAGTGTTGTATTCATGCGGAGTTTTATCACTGCGTCTCTCGTACTGCAGGTGGGACAGCGGTGTCTTCCTTTCTGCAGATATCTGGACATCCAGTCTTGCAAGCGCAATCCGTCGGGATAATGATCTCTTGAAGTCAGCCCAACAGTCAGATATGACTCCAGCATTCCATAAGTGCGAGTATCCGAGTAGCCACAAAGGTCACATATTTGCCTTCCAACAGCGTAATATTTTCTCGGGAGCAGTATTTCGGCAAGGCGATCCACTGCTGTTGTATTTGGGCCATAAGGAGTATTGGCTGGGTTAAGTGAGTGTATTTCTCTCCTGATGATGTCCCTCGCGTTCTCAAACGAAATAGTACCTTCCTTCACGGATTGCATTGCGAGACCAAAGTTTCCCAAAGGTCCACTTAAGTAAGAAAAATTTGCCGTCCATCTGTTTGGGTCTTCTGCCCACAAGTTTCTGAGTACAGTGAATGTAGCATCGTAAGCACAACTCCAATTTCTGCTGTCCCATAACAATCCCATCGGTTTCCAGGTACGCACCACTGGCATGGGGTTCAATGAAGGGTCAGCACGGTCCCATTTCATTATATCATCCTGGTCGCATTCGTTACGCTTTACATTACGCTCAGCATCGTCCGGAGTGGTTGACATTTCAGTAATTTTTCGTTTATTTTTTGCCGTAAATGTTGGTTTCCATTCACTGTACTCCACAGCTTCTGGAATTCTAGGACCTATAGTATTGTTCCACTTCATGGTAGGATGGAAATGCGGGGGGTCTCTGTGGTCTGTTTTCCAGGTTGCATAGGACCTGAGTAACCTTCGGCGGTAAACTCCCGTTACGCTCCGTGGAAGTTTGACTTCATATTTTAGCCTGGTTATCTCATCCAACATTTCTAGCTCTCGCAATTCTTGGCGTAGATAGCCCGACATCCCCGATGTAATTTGTTTCTTGTCAAATCCCTGGACAATTATAGTCCCATCTGCAGTGAACCATCTGGACAATCCAACATAGTAAGATCTGTGGCTGCTGCAGTAACCCAATTCGACTAAATTCTTTATTCTAGACTTTCCCTGGGATGTATAGTCCGTCATTCCGAAGTTTAAGAGACATACGACCTGCTCTCGAAGCACTGATAACAGCATGTCGTCTTGGAGCAGACAAGTGATGTGAGTAATTGTCCTCACTAGAGGAACTACATTCTCGGGTAGGTCGGCGATTTTTATATTACGGGGAGGGTTAATCAACCGTACAAATAATGTTTCCAACACCTGTTGACCAGCAGGACCTTTGGATACATGCCAACCACAAACTACGCCTTCTTGACCTTTTGTCATACACATTTCTGTAGCATCGTTTGCCCGCAACATAATCGGCATTCCCAGGCATAAAGACAATTTTCCAGCGATAAATTCATTTGTGGTTGATGGCAGAGCATCCCATAGCTTCTTTTGCAAGGACACAGTCATTTTTCTGATCTCAGAATGAGCGCCATTTTTCCATTTATTTTTGTCCACTGATCTCGCGCTTATTCTGTCAATACAACAAAAGTCAGTCAGTACCTGGTTGGTGTCTTTGGCAAACCTTTCCGCACCCAATTTATTCAAGGTATCTTTTTGGCAGTTGCGTGCTGTTATTATGGATACATTTCTGACTCGAGCATCGTTCAATTTTGGATTTTCAGGTCTGAGTCCAGCGATGTGGGATTCTAAGAAAGCAATATCGTCGTCTGTGCATGCACCATATCTCATGTTTTCCGGGCCCGTCTCAGTTTATCATCTGCTGGGGTTTGGGTTTGCTGCCTCATATTCTGGCGTAGCATGACTACTGTGTTGAACTGGTGCCACAAAATCCTTCCCAGTACGGCGTTCTGATTTCTCTGATTCATTGCATCTGATACCTGAAGTGTTACTTGGCCACTATATAAAGATGGGCCTGTCATGGGGGGTAGTTGTGCAAAGTCACCGGCAACAACCATGCTCAATCCACCGAATGATCATCGTGTATATTCCTCGCCTTGGCAGCCTGTGTAGCCAACATTTGGAAGTCATTGCAGGATACCATCGATATTTCATCCAAGAAAATGTAGTCCACCCCCTGCAAGCTTCGTTGACAGCAGCTAGGGATGATCCCTCATTTCTTATACCCTCTATATCGTCATGATTCTACTCTTAGACTCTCTAGGGATTTTAAACACTGAGTGGTAGGTAGAGCCGTTGAGCAGAGCCCCGTCGATCCCGTGGGCCCTAAAACCATATACCTATATTCTTCGCCTCTCCCTTTGAAAAATTCAATGATGGCTTTCAACACCTGCGACTTGCCCGTTCCACCCATGCCTCCAAGGTACATCCTCAAGGGTAAGATTTGTGGTCCAGACGCATGGTCAGCGACAATTCTGAAAGCTCTAGTCTGTTCAACGTTCAGAGCAAAGGTCATCACAATGTTGGAAATGATGTCAGCATTAGTTGTTGCATCAATGCTGGATCTGTGGTTGAAATAGTCATAAGGTAAGACGCTCACACCATTTTTTACTCGCATTTTCGAAACAGACACAGGAGGAAGGTTAGCAAGTTTATTCCCAATCAACTCCATTCTTTGAGCCTTTATGAGGCTGACCCATTCGACCCTAGGTTTAAAATCAATCATCAGATGGTCCTTATCAACGGGTGGAAGTCTATCCGAGCAAGGATCCAACCATCCACTGGTTTCCATAATATGCCTCATGTCTTTAGCTAGGGCCAATAAACGGAGGGTTTTCGGACCGGGCTCCTCGTCGTTGTCCGCATCTTCCATGTTTTCGTCATCGGATCCATAGTCAAAATCGTTTAAATCATCCGCAAACTTGTCTTTGTACGGTAAAAAGCCGCTTGGGAATAAAGTCTGACCTGCTTTTTTAGCCTCAGCAAGCTTCTTCTTCATCTGCGCAAAATGATCATCCCGCGCGTCGTTGCATTCATATCGTACATCAAAATTTTAATCAGTTCCTTCTGCCTCTCCGTAAAATCATGTTCTTTGAAGGTTTGATCCCATGTCGAGAGTTCGTCTTTCAGGTCTTCTGGTGACCTCCACGGCTTCAATAATGTTAAGATTGTCATGCAGTATGCAGATCTGTCTCCTTTATCAGATCGCGGCACCGCACCTCCAATAAAATTCGGTATCACTTGTGATAAATTCCTGAAATCACACGTTACATAGTGGGATGTAAACAGTGGGTGTTTAGGCATGAATGCGTGTGGCACTGGTTTCTGACTCTTGTCGAGCTTAGCTTGTTTGTTTAGAATAACGTCGTCCTCGTCATCTGTTTCCCAATCTGAGACGTCATCTTCGTCTTTGTCCTCGGCTGGGTTGACCTCATTATCTGAGCGGTAATCACCATCCTCCTCGTCCTCCAAAGTTTCGTCTCTGTCGTCCCACGGTGGCTCATCAATAACTTCACCATCTGATCTAAGTCGGTCCATTGCTTCCCGGTGATAATCAGCCTGAAGATATTTCGCAAGTTGAATTTTTCTTCAAATTCTGCCCTCTCGCGGGGAGATCGTTTTTTTTTCCCGAGCATTGAATCCACTCGAACAAGGCAACACACTATATATAGCAGGTCGGTACCTGTAATCGTCTACCCCGGAAGCGGGCACATATTTTCCGTCCAATCGTCCAATGGGGACATGCTCTTCGTCATCACTGGCCTCTTCATTGTCCACTCCATATTCGTCCCGTAGCCAGAGTGCGTACGAATTGGACATACGGGCGCCAAGGAAAAGTCACGTATTTATGGCTGGCGTAGTGGTCGGGATTACCAAGCAAGTAGAGCGAGGCCATTGGGCTTCCGATTTCCATTTCAGCGCTCATTGAATTAACGATTTTTCTCATCAAATGCCGCGCATTGTCTTTGTCATTATGCGAGCCACCCAGCAACTCAGACTCCTTCTGAAAAACATCGTAAACGGAGGCAAACATTTCGTATGACTTTAATTTCGAAATGTAATCTGACACATATGATACAACAGCTTTTACGCCGTGCCCGACAACATGCTAGATATGTCTGTATTGCACCTGTTCACGAATGTCAAAACAGGATTTACGGTGTTCATCATGGGTTCAACATGGCGCACGTTATATGCCCATCCTCCGTTATTTCAGATTTCGAAAAGACTTCCCGAGGAAATCTAGCTCGACAGACGCCGGTCTTAGTCAGGCAACCCTTTCGCTCACGCTTGAACTTAAAATTTGGTTCTTTCCCTTTCTTATTTTTCCTCCATTTCGTCTTTGCCTCTTCAGCTCTTTGATGCTCAACCGAGAGAAAGTGAGTGTGGACGTTGGATCGCACTAATAAATCATCAACGTCTAACTCGAAATTCTCCAACCATTTGGAATAGTTATGGCATTTTCTGCACAACTGTGTACATTTATCTCTGGTACAAGCGCGTGGCGGTGGTTTCGGCAGTGTCTGGGTCGGCGGACGGTAAGAAGAATTCAAGTCAATCTCTTCATCGCTGTCTTCATCGAGAGAAGCAGGCTCCACCTTTCTCTTAGCAATGACTGCCTCCCTAGACCCATGGAAGTACTCAGCACGATGACAGCTTTCTAAATATTTGATTAATCTTTTTCTGAAGCGCGAGCGTGGCCCCATTATTCTGTCTCGGATTTCTTGGGGTGATAGAGCGTTCATTATCCAGATCACGGCGTGCAAGTGCAAAGTTAACCGTCCTTGTTGCTCTACAGTCGCATAATAGGCATTTGTATGGCCGAGAATACCCCTGTCTTGGCTTTCCCACCCGAGGACATCGGTTATGAAAGCATTGACCATGTAATGGAAAAACCTGGCTGCTGAAACTGGGTTCCTTGACATTAGTTCATTCCTCTCCTTTGACGTTTTGATTTCGGGACGATATATTGTGTCAGTCTGTGCGTAGTACAATGCCAGAGGATGGTGAAGGTCGGACCAAGAAATAGTTACAAACCAAGTTGGTGCGTTGAAAAAAGCGATTGTTGACCAGATTTCGTTCCGCATGAACTTCTTTGACGTGATGGAACCTTGCACTCGGCCCGCAACACCGATCGAGATCTTTAATCAAATCAAAGCATATTTGTTCCGCTGTATTAGTTGGCCGCACGTCGGTCACCCGCTGCCATTCTATCTGCTATGTTGCCAGCCACGAGATAGTTCACAGCAGAAAGTCTTCGGGCTATTGCGACAAACTTCGAACGCCTAGCGAGCAATATACTGCCAGTAGAGGCTGCCTTGAGCTGCTCGTGATTGAACGCAATCATTGGGAAATAGTCGTCAACTTGGAAGCGCTTGTCATGGTACATCAACAGGTTCTTTTTACGCAGTACCTCGCTCGTTTTTTTGGAATGACTTGGGTGACCAATTCCTCCCTTTCCATAAGGAAAGAGCCAGGGGAACATTCCAGGATAAGCGCTGACATTGTCATACATGCTTACTGATCTTCCAATTCCCAACATATTGCCTTGGTTGGTCAGGTGCTGGAGAGCGACCAACTTGATCGTCTGCATGGTTGCCGTTGCATATTCCGTACCTGTAAGACCATGTACGGCAAAATACACTTGCCCGACTTTGTTCCGTATCGTTGCTTGATTCGAATACGGCGGTAGTTCCAGCTGGAACAGCATCGGCAATATCTTCGGTGGTTCTTCTGTAATCAACCACCACTGGGATCCCTCTCTCTTCATAAGAGTCCAGATTTTCTTGTGAAATCTCCAGATCAGTATAACCTTCATGATTCAATTTCAACCATTCCAGAGCTTCAACCACTTTTTTTTGCGCACGAGCATGGGGGTACGATCAAAGTCTTGTTGGGTTTGTGCAGCAGACCCCATAAATACAAAGGCCAGCACCTCATTCATGTCTTTTTTTGAAGGCGGGAGGGCGTTGAATATGGACAACACAGGCTGAGAAAACATAATCGCATTTGCACTCATTCGCACGCGGCCTGAGTTAACTCTAACCACGCATCGGTTGTGGCAGACTCGAGCTATCATAATACTTTCTGCATATGTTAAATCTTGCAGTTGCGTTGATACAGTACCAATCCAGTTATGTCGGACCAATGCGGTTCTAGGGACGACACCATTGTTCAACGAAGTCTCGCAGTCAACACATATGTGTGTGCAGCCTTCTGCTAGTACCGGGCCTTCTAGATCTTCAATCGGATCTGTACTTTTGAAGCGTTCCTTCCGAGTTACGCCGGACCTGATCAATAAACGCAGACTACCTTCATACTCATCCAACGCAGTCAACATAGATAACGGGATCAAATTGCCACAGACGGCGCAACCTCCTTCCCTGAATGCTCTTGGACTCACAGTTTTACAATGGGCTGTAATTATCCGATGGGCCGCCTTCAAAGTCAATGGCTTCGGCGGGAAGATTGTGTCCGATAAACGGCCTGTTCTTGTCCTTCGGTGAGCTTTTAATTTGTAAACCGAGCGCTTCTTAACCAATACATCATAAGCAGACTTCGCTTCACTGGGCGCCAGTTTCCTTGCTTTCGCATACCTTGCGGTAGGCTTAACAGATTGGTCAGGCTGGCCAGTACTGTCTGAAAAAATATTACTGAAAACAGCCACCAGTTTCGAGCACCCAGAACATTCGTGATTTTGGAATAACTTTCTACTTTCGTCGGCACTCAGTAGGCATCCACAAATCGTGCAGCTTTACAAGAGCCTGGAGGTCAGATTTCGTCAGCATGTGTAGAATCTTGTCCAGCGGAATATCCACTGCTATACAATTCTTATGTCTCTGTAGGACGGTAAATAATTCTTCACGTTTATACTGACATTCAAAAGTATACTCCGTGTGAATCCAAGATTGGATACCGTTATCGTTCAATAAATATGGAGCAAGGAGGCGGCCCTCAATTGTTTTTCTTGGCCCTCCACCGTACATCAAGACCGTCCGACTATGGCTAACGAAAGGTCCACCTTCGTTAGGAGCAGTGGTACGAGAAGCCGGTTTCGAGCCTGAATATTCATCGTTATTATTAGCCAGTTCAACAGACACTCCGTCCACTACGTGTGGTCTGAATTCTGAGCAACTGCTATTGTATTTTCCGTAGGTTTGGGAACTCGAGCTAGCACGGCAGATATCTGTTCGCTCATCGACATGCCCGATTGAGGTGGTCCAACAGGACGAGACAGAATCGTAGGTATTATAACCCGAGCTCGTTGGGGTTGGACCCGTATGCTCATTTGAATGCCTTTGAAAGGCGGGCGTTGAAGCCAGTGCCTTCAAAGCGGCAGCAGAATTGCGTATGTAGGATATATCTGTGACAGTGTACATCAATCGCGAAAGGGACGTAGCAGGGATTGTGACCGAGCGTACCGCAAGCAGCGGGCAGCACAATAAAGCTGATAACAGTGCAAACTGCCAGAGCCAATATAGGCGAGGGTTGCCCGAGTGCAAGTAGGCATGTCGGGAATCTGATGGAGCCCATGGTCCGGGAAATTGCAGCGCAGGCTGCGATAGAGGCAAAGGACCAAGAGGCGAGATAGGCCGAGAAAGCCAGCCGCACATCGACAGAGTTGTATGGAAGCCAGGTTTTTGTGTTTTGAGATAGAATAAGCAGCAGATATCACAGCGCAAGCCGAGTATGGCGGTGGGCAGATACAAGAGCGAATATCTTCGTGCACGCGGCGGGCATTCGGATCAGTTTTAGAAATATGAACAACAATCAATGATGGCAATCAGATGATTAAACTATTTATAAACAAGTAGAAGAAAAACTCATCCAGCACGGTTCAATATACGCGGCCCTAGCACCCACTCAAATTCGATCTGTTATCCACCTCAGATCCTCCTCGCAATAATCACCGTCCGGTAATCCTTGTCTGAACATGGATTCTGCCAGCTGTGAACTCTTTATTCAATTGCATACTGCCGATTCTCCAGCTTTGGCTTGTCAAAGTGCGGAGGGTCTATCTGCAGGCCTCCAACGTTGAAATAGCCTTGCTATAATTAGCTTTGGAGTGAAAAATGTTCTAGAAGTGAAAAATGCATTCGCTTCAGCTCAGTTTTGGTCCAATTGCCTTCGGAAGTGGCTCAAATTGAACCGACGGGTGTGTGGCTCTAGGATATAAAAAATCTTGACGGAAAACGGATGGATATTGAGCGAGATTCTGCTCCGAGCCATCAAAACCACTGATCCCGCTGCAAAATTCGATGCCCTGTAAGTTGTAGCCAATGGATTTTTATGGGACTTTCAAGGGATGCTTATACGGTCTATAAAAGTATTGTTCAAAAATTTCTGGGGTCAAAATCGAGGCGGAACGGCCGCAGGACGTGTGAGCGTGACAATTCAATAGTGGCCAGATCCCTGTGACATCTTGTGACAATATGTTAAAATCATCTGTAGCTCCCGTTCCGCTGCGTCTTTTGTCTCGATTTTTTTAGTAGCATACTTCTATAAGTCTTATAAGTGCCCCTTCCAAATCCCATAAACATCTGCTGGCTACAAATTACAGGGCATCGTATTTTGCAGCGGGATCAGTGGTTTTGATGGCTCGGAGCAGAATCTCGCTCAATATCCATCCGTTTTCCGTCAAGATTTTTTATATCCTAGAGCCACACACCCGTCGGTTCAATTTGAGCCACTTCCGAAGGCAATTGGACCAAAACTGAGCTGAAGCGAATGCATTTTTCACTTCTAGAACATTTTTCACTCCAAAGCTAATTATAGTATATTGAGATTACTGTGGATCAGTGCTTTGCGCCCGAGTTTCCCTGACGCGGTAGCGCAACAATTTTTTTTTTTTTTTGACCTTTTTCTGCAGTTTGAGTTGCGCGTTCTCTTCATTTCCGCGTTTCTGACTTGCTTTTCATAGGTAGAACATGCATCTCCAGCCGCAGGCAAGGTCCAAAGGCGTGTATTCTTGATTCCTCTCCACGGGATTTGCGAACCAAAATTCAAGGCTACAACTAAAGACGATTGGAGATTTATTACTTTTAATTGAGTTGATTTTTTACTGGGCAGATGTAACCCGACAGACCGAGATGTAGTGAGTATTGAATACTGCTGGTCTTCGGACAGGCTGAAATATTCTAGTAGGGTCTGAAAAATCTTGAATGCATTTTCTGAAAAGTCACTGACATAGCATCACTCGCATCATTTTTTCGCATCACGATTCGCACCAACCTGATGCGAATACAGGTCGCATCAAAATTAGCAACGACTACGCTTCCTTCGGAAGTTCAGCGAATAAAGCTTAGGCTAGTGGTGAAGACAAAACCCGAGGTCGCGCATAACTGATTGGCCAACATGTCAAGTGTTAAATCAGAGAAAGTACGTCTAGATAATTCTCGCGAGATAATTCAATCAAAAACAATAAATAAGGTCAAGGTAAGCAGGACCACCGTAACCCGCAATGCGTGAAACAGCAGAGATGTAAGAGCAAATGACCTGACAACATCGAAACGTAAGAGCAATTTGCATGAAGACCTCCTTTAAGCCACAATAATTTCCTTCAACGGAAGGTATTCCAACACGAATCAAGTACGTCATCGACACGGTTTTGCCACATTCTTGCGGTAAAATGGAGATAAAAACGATCTTAAAAATAAATTTTTAAGACTCGTAACCGTATTTTACATACGTTTTTTGGCCTCGAGAAATCTTGGGTAAATTAGCAGCTAATTTACCGGGTTAATTTGCAGATGTAAATTTCACAAGCCTATTTCACGCCACACTAATTGTCGAGCCTTGTGGCGGCAGAAGCCTGAGAGAACAGCCGAGGTGGCGGTGTCGCATCGCCACCACGGCAACTCCCGCTCAGCCTCTTCTGCGAACCATCGTGTTACAATTCGTGTACATCCCTGCGAAGCGGCCCTCCGCTCCTGGAAATTAACTCTCGCTCTCTGTTCGGCCTGTCCATGCACGGCACTCGCGGATGTTCCGGAATTCCGGAAACCTGCAAATGCTCGTGTTTCCCCGGACCAATCCCCGGACAATGAGACAAGCTGCCGTGCCTTTTCGAAGTCCTGGCTGACATTGCGACTTTTAATCTTGCAGGCCACCACATGAGATTTGGAAGGCCTGGCTCACATTGCGCAGGCGCGGTGGGTCACGATGACTGGGCAATGTCATGTGGCGCTGTGCCGCAGCTCGGCGACATATATGTGGACCACTACCTTGTTCATGGCTCTAGCAACAAAAAGTGAAGCCACTCTCAGCCGGTGCCCTATTTTCAAGAGCCCTTTCCTTGGTCTCTGCCAATCTTGGCTGCCATAGTATCCGACGGGGTGACCAGGAGCCCTTCGCCCACGTTCCTTGTGGCTCATTCCAACGACCAAACGTCTGGGAAGGTGCATAGTATGATGATGGACGCAATGACCGCCGCCGTGGACGAGATGGCTGCGACTAACGATTAGCCCGTGACAGTGCCTATCGAAGAGTACACCCACTCCATCGACGGCTACGCCGGCAAAGAGGTCAACAACACATACTGGTGCAGAAACCTCGATCACAGACCGAGACAAGTATCTGGAGGGACATTAAAGTCATTAGAAACTATGCGTACATTGGCAGCGAAGCTCCGGGCCATGGAATCCAGGTTTTCGATTTGATGAAGGTGAACCTATCGTCCTTAGCCGTATTGATCGGCGTTTTGCTAATCATTATTTGCGCTATATAGCCCCTCGATAATTCCTGACCCACGAGCCCCAAGGAATGCAGCATCGAGACGAACCTGACATCACTTTGCGACGGGCTTCCTGCTCGATCCTCCCACAATATCGTGTCGTATGCGGATCTAGTCATAGCCGTCGGCGCATTCCCGCGCTTAGAGTACGCTCCCCCCCCAGCTTGCGTTTGATTGACGCGCATCGGAACAGTGTGCGGTGTGGGCCTCATTCCTCAGTTTCGTGGACGTGGCAGACCCTGCGAGTCCGAAGACAGTCGGATGTGCGGGCGGGGACGGCTATGTTCATGAGTCCGTCTCTTCTCCTCATACGCATGCATTATTCCCATGGTGGTTAATAGGACCCTTGATTATCGGTTGGGAGGTCAGATACCAATTTTCGCCTTTCGAAAGATTTTGTCCGAACTTTTGGATTGCCCCATCTCAAAGATTTTGTCCGAATTCTTTCTCTACTAAGACAAAAGCCTGAAATTTTGTCCAAACTTGCATCAGACCTCAATTTTTTTTCGACCAAAAAGGCCCCCTTAAATGACCAAAAAATCTCGCGCATAGTCCCTTGCTTGACACAGTGTTGGTTGGCTTGCATTATGAAGGACGTTGAGTAAGGTAATCAGCAAGATGGCACAACATTGTCTGAATATTGATCTAACAATGGATCTGGTGTCCGAACTTGGATCTGACCTCTCGTCATGGTCCAGAGGTAGTGTTGTTGCGACTTAACTCAAAGTCATTTTGAAGTCAAAGTCGCAGCCGACTTGAGCCGAGTCGAGCCGAGTCGACACTGCAACTCGGGTTGACTTACAAGTCGACTTGAGTGACTTGAAGTTGACTTACTGGTTCAAATTCCAGGAAGGTGTGCTGAGTTGTTTACAGCACAAAAAAACAATTTCTTGAATTTTGCTGAACCGTGACCTGAACGCGTGACACCCTAGTGACACCTGTCACGTTTTTTGTGATTTTTTGTAAAACCGCCGCAGATGAAGCTAGAACCACAAAATTACCTTGCTGTCCAAAATGGGCTCTGGAGTTGACTTGAGTCGACCCAAGTTGACTTAGACCTACAAGTCGAGTCGAATCTATTTTTTTAAGTCGACTTTCGAAGTCGCGACTCGACTTATCGAGTCGCGGCAACAATATCCAGAGGCTTCATCCGAATTTCAATCTGACGTTGGCTGGCTGATATGGATATTTCGTCCGAATCAAGTATCTGACCTACCAACCGATAATCAAGGGTCCTTGGTTAATGACCTCGGTAGTGCTCAGTGTCTCGCTTTCCACGGCCCTGACGCCGCGTACAATGGATCCGGCGTGTGCGATGCATTTAACGAAAACACGTTTACCATCCACAACATTACTGATCTATCCGGGCTCTTCCTTGCATCGTTTCACCATCCGGCCAGCTCATTAATCATTATTCTTCCAGCACATCCGTTATATCGGTTACATTCTGAGTTCAGTCGTACTTGCATGAACAGATGGTTACCTAAGTTACTTGGCGAAACTAACTTAGCCTGCCAAAAGTTACTTTACTTTACTTTACTTATGGCTGGGTAAGTTAATTTTATCAGTAAAAGTACAAGTTAATGATGCCATCTGATGGCATAAGTTACTTTCGCCCACTAACTTATTATTAACTTGCAGGATTGGAGGTTAAAGGACACATTTTAGTCGGTAACTATGGTTAACACACATTATTAAGGATACTTGGGCATTCCTACAACACCCACACACTTTCCTTCGGCTCTATCCTCCAGATGCACCTAAAACCCCCTATTTGTCGAACTTGAGTCCACTTTCGCGCTACAAATGCTTGAAATACATTCCATATAATCTTTAAGATGTTGAACTCGATTTTCAATGTTTTTAGTCACTTGGCGGAGCCGCAGAAGTTATGTGGGTCAATTGCATGCAAAAGCGGCGTGCCGAGATTGTGAAAGGTCATTCAAATATTATCCACCCTATGACCTTTGTCTGATGTCCCAGAAGGATGCCCAAATCTTCGTACCTGTCTCCGTGCCCCTCTGTGGGCTAACGCGTGTTACTTGCGCCAATTGATCGTAAACGTCAACTTTGGCAGGGATTTGATGCCATCTGATGCCATAAGTTACTTTCGCTGATCTAACTTGGCGGCCAAAGTTAAAGGAAGTAACTGCAAATAACTTCAAGTAACGGTAAGAAGCAAAAATTACAGGGAATAAGTGGCCACAATCATGAGTCACTGCGTTCAGACCCCCCCGTAGGCACAGGTCTGCCAGATCCTGATAGGCAGATGTGTAGGCAGACCAGTGTGCCGACCCATGCCCATCCATCTGCCCATCCCTGCCGAGGTTGGTCTAGGTATTCCCACTGGATTAGGCACACATAGACTCACGTGGGCCGATGAGCCTAGCTAAGCCTAGTTAGCCAAATTCAAAATCTGACATGGTTTGTGCCCATCCAGCAATTCCAACCAACACCAACCTAGACCCAGGTCGGCCAAGGTTGGCCAAGATAGACACACCACTGTGGGCGAAGATCTACCAAGGTGGGCAGGCTTTGCCTCAGTAGGGATGCTAGACCAACGTCGGCCGACGCCTATTAGGGTAGACCAACATCGGCTTGGGTGGGCAGTCCGTAGGCAGAGATCGGTGAAGGTGGGCACATCTGTGCCTATGGGGGGGTCTGAATGCAGTGAGTGGGATTTGAGTTTCCCGCCAACAATTCAGCTCATTGGATAAATGATCGTTACAAGTTCAAGGTGCTATGCGGCTGCGGCTAGATTCGATCTGTGTTGAATACTTGAGCCAACCAACGGTTGACTGTTTGTTTGAGACTTAGCCTAGAATTCCCTGGCCTCAATGGCAAAGACGTCATCATTCATCCAACAAATAATGCATGTTCGAAGTATTACAATTTGCCATACAAATGAAATGAATCCCGGGTTCAATCAAACAACTGGGATCCTTGTGCGCGGAGTGATGCTGGGCAGGGCAGAAGAAATTTGTGCAGAGAAAGTTCCTCTGTTGAACACGGAGAGTTCGATGGCGCACAGTTGCATCGATCGGCAGGGCGCGAGATCACCAAATAAAAGAGATTGTTATTATCCTGTATATAATCAAGGTAACAGTACGGCGGGAACCGGAATCTAGATGAGTGCAAACAGAACATCAGGGGAATGATACCATTCAGTACGATCACCCAAAATCTTATTGGAACTGTTGGCAGTGTCAGCGATGCACTGAATGAAATACACAGATGGGTGTATTTTGATCTGGCTCAGAATTCCACAGAAAAAACGAAGAGTATGTTGACAGCAGAATCGTCTTTGCATCTAGATGGTATGCCTCGGGCGTGTCTCGTGGGAAAGAGATTGGACATCAAGGCGAGCGGACATACCGGAAAGATGTTCATGGAATAATCAGGAAAAGATTACAGAGCTCCGCGTACCACGCTCGAGGGCATCGCGCCCAGCAGACCTTTTTTTCCTGGTTACAAAGTTGGGGAATAAGACAGATGAAGGGAAAACGCCGCAAGCGGCGCAAGTTCATGTCCCAACTCACCAGTTCACGCTTTGAACAATCGCTCAAGCACAGTGCACCTGCATTGCACTAGGGCACGCATGGGACCAAAGTCACTTGATGTAGGTTAGAAGTATTATGAAAGCACCAGACACCTTCTACCGGGACGCTTGCGCATTCCATTTTGAGCCGTATAAGTAAGCTGTCAATAAGTTAGTTTCGCTAAGCGTGAGAAAAGTTAAGTAAAGTTAAGTAAAGTTCGGCTCACCCAGCCGAAGGCGCGCCATCAAAGTTAAAGTTAGCTCCCATAAGTTACTTTTTTCACTCTCGCATGAACGCAGGGACGAGCGCACACGGGCGCTGAGCTGAGGAGCGCATGAATGAGCACACACGGGTACGGCGCTGACGAGCGCAGAAACAGGCGCTAACGAGCGCACGAGCGCCGTGACAAGCGCATGCAGGCCACTGCATGAGCCTACGCGGATACTATGCCCACATATGCGAGACGGATGTGTGGGCAAGGCGCATATTGGAGCAGAAATAGTGCACATAGGCGCACTAAGGCATACAGAAAGAAAAAAGGGAGGAAAAACAAAAAGAACCAGATAGCGGACGCTCGCAACATCAAGGAGCAGCAATAGGAGGATCCAAGAAAGGTGCATTGCTGACGAGCGCAATCGCCTGCGCCTGTATGTAGTACCGAGAAGTGAATCAAAGATGCGCAGCGTATACATGCGCAACGCGAACGAGCGTACGAGCGGCGTCAACGAACGCGGGGACAACCACAAATGGAGTGTGGAAATTCCAAAACGAAGGCCTCGTCTGTCTGCCAGTGCAGCGGAACGAAATTCTTGGACAGAAGGACATAAGGAGGGGAGAGAAACGGAGCGGATAACGAAATGCAAATGATAGAAATTAGGAATTATAAGCGTACCACATATGCAGCAGTGCGTGCCAACATCGAGAGTGCCGAGACGCGATGACAGGATCGAGTACATGGACCTGAGAGGCACTGGTACAGTTGACGTTCCCGAGGTGAAGTCTCCGGGGTGTTCTTCACGTTGAAGAGACGGAATGTCGGCCAGACGCGTCGTATGCGTGGCGAGGTCAAAGACGTGAATGGAGCCAAGAGGTGACCGATGGATCGGGAGGTCAATTGAGGGTCTGAGTCGCGCAAAAAATCGAGCGGTTCGATAAAAGGATGAGCGAGAGGAACATTTCTCGAGCGTAGAGGTCGACGAGCGGAAGCCGCGGCAAAAGCTTGGGGCAGGTGGCTGTGCAGCTTGCCTAAACGGGGGTCAGGAGAAATACTTTGTTCCCGATGTTACTTGATTTTCATTGACAAGCACCCTGGCTGGAGGTGGTTTTACATGTCCCCAGTGTGAATAATGCAAGGAATCGACCGTACTTGAGCACGCATCTGACCAGCTATTACATGTCCAGAGGTAAGTCTGATGTTGCGTGGCTAACCCTGTATCACCGAGATACATTGTGTCCCCATCCGCAGCACTATGCCACCCTACAATCCATTCTTGTATTTCAGCATAACCGAGATGCCCGAGCCTGCAAGGCCTTGGGAAGAAGAATAATGCAGGCATAAAAAATGAAAGTTGCTCATTCTGGAGTAATTTGCCTCCGAAAATCCCCCAGAATCAGTTTTTACGCTCATCGGTTCACCATGTTGCAATATTTTATTCCATCCTCACTGCCCATTATTTGGGGCACCCCCATGTCCATTATATTCAATCAATGCTGTGCTTTTCTTTTGAAATTATGACCCATGCCATCGACCTTGGAAATCTTTCGCAAACCTTGAGACTCTTACCAAATGCTGTCAATTATGTCCCATATTAGAGAGCTTGCGCAAAAGCCGCACGCGCCGCATGCGGCTTTTTTGCATTGCGCGAAGCCGCATGCGGAAACAAAAACTTGGGATTATTGAGAAACCAAGTCGATAGAAAGGTAGTTGAATAAAATGATAAGCAGAGGTGGGTGAAAAAATCTCATCTGTGCCTCAACTGGTGTGTGCGGGACGCGAAAACTGTGGGAAGTCTGGGTGGAGCTGGAGTGATGGTCGGAAAAAAAGGCCCCCCAGGCTACGCATCGACCAAACACCCACTCAAATTAATGCAATATAGTGTCATGGAGACCGGAGGGCATACTGAGCTCACAAAAACATAGAGCTAACAGGGCAGAAACCACGTAATTTTGCGCAATGCAAAAAAGCCGCATGCGGCGCGTGCGGCTTTTGCGCAAGCTCTCTATTTCGGGCAGTTTGGATTGTGGCCGAGAAATTCAGAGCTTTCCCTTGGATGTTTCACATGACTGAGATATCTATGTTACCTCATGCAATAAAATTTCCCTCTTTAATCCCCTACATAACCAAAACTCCCGTTCAGTAAAGGTACTTCTGAGCTCATACCGAGATTCAAATGAACTTGAAATAAACCAGAATCCCTTTGTTAAAGGAATACAATTTCTTCCAGCATGTCCTGGTGTAATTGAAGGAGTGCAAACACAGTTTGAAGCACTAACTCCCAAGAATATGAGCGCTGCGGAGTGTGGTGTTACATCGTGTGAATTGTGATGTCAGCAGAATTAGGAAAGATCAAGCGGCTCTTTCGGCATTCTCATCGGCCCGAAGTATTTTGGCGGGCAAGAAAGGTGCTTACGCAAAGAGAGATGACGAAAATTACCGGGAATTTTGGTTGGAATGATGCTGACGTGAAACACCTATATTTGTTTTGAGCTCTCATTGAGCTCCGAAGATCTCTTTGAATTGTACGCCGCGGGATCATGACCGAAAGGAAAGTTGATTGCTCTGGCTGTCTAGTGGATTGGTAACAGAACACGAGTTGTGGCCTTGGGTACCATGGGACTCACCTCCGATCTCCCCTTAATAAGCTGAACAGCAACGGTTCCATTTCTCGACTGACACAATTATTTTCCATAAATTGAACCTGTCTTGGAGACGTGAACCAAACCCAGGAGTTATCATAATCGCTGGACCAATACTAGATGCTCTCAAATTTAGTCCAGCCATATATAGGGTTTCCCTATCATGATAGCGATAGGAGATTTTCGAACATCTGTCATGCGACTAAGAAGGCTGATGCAAGATTGGAGCCCTTGATTTGTTCCCAGAGGAAGCATGGGTGGGAAAATGATTGTGGCTCGCTCTTTCTCCTCCCACTGCCATGCCTGCTCACGGCCCCCCCACCACATCGAAGTCCTCTCAACAAGAACCGAGATCACCCTTCCGACGGTTTAGCTTACCAGTGTCTGCTGAATCAGACTGGCTCCCAGCCCTAATCTTCAATGCGAAAACAATCAGGGCTGCCACAGAATCTCTCCCATTTCCGTACATACCTCCAGGGTGTCTTTGGAGCTGCAGTATTCCTGTTGGAGACAGTTCAGTACTACGCTTACCCTACCTTTTTTTTTCAATTTTAGGCCTTAAAGGAAACGTATACTGTAGGAAATGGTTGCTTATCTCCATGTATTCTTGTTTCAGAAAGTTCAAAAGAATCGGGACAGTATGAAAGAGCTGTGCACAGACACCTTGGATATCATCACAGTCATTCGAGACCGAATAGGTTTTCACCGAGATACAACTGCCATCCAGTTTCAAACTCAGTGTGAGGAACTTGAACGGCGAGTAATTCCAGCTCTCTCTTAACGATTAAATATAGATCTTTCACTCTAGGTTTTTGCAGGATGTAGTGGAACTGTTTACCATCGCCAACTAAAGCCCCGAGGAATTGGTCCTCGACTCAAGAAGTTCTCAAGTCAGATAGCACATCAGACGAGATTAGCAGGTTCCGGGAAAGGATTCGTGAAGTGCGGGCAAACTTCATGGCAGGTACTCGCGCTAATCAAAAGTGACCGGAATTGGAAAGATCCCGAATTTTCTTTGCTGTGCAGAGGATCTTGTGGGTCAAAACATCTATTGGTGGGTCTAACAGTCATCCACTGTATTACTATGCATTGCCCTCAACCCTAGAAAAGCATGGAGCCTCATGAAAACCAATTTTCTTCTGGAAAGTACAAAGGTGAACATTTTCTTTCTTTGTTGTTATACTGCCTCAGAGGCTCGCAGCCACATTTGGACCTGGAGGCTTTCAGAACATTTTTTGGGCACAAAAGTTGCATATTCATGTACTTCGAGATAGGGCTGAATATCTTCAATGTGTCAATAACTAACAAAGTATGAAAATATCCAAATTGGCTACTATAGGGAGTTGTGGCTCTGAGAACCCAGTTGACAAATGTAGATGTTGCGTGAAAATACTCAGGTAGCTTGGAAATGATGACCCATGTGTAAAGAAGTTGGAAATATTTACGCTTTACTCAAATCTTTGGTGATTTTCCGGTCACTTTTGATTAGCGCGAGTACAGCTGTTTTCGGCAGATAAAAGGCTTTCTGACTAATGATATCTCAGCTCATGACAATGATAGACACAAATTTGGGCGTACAAAAAGCTTTGACCATAATCTCACCTAGTAATTGATTATTCTTCAGGGTAAGGTGATGAAATCTAATGTACACTCACCAGATGTGATACAGCCACAAGTCTCCAAACCGATCAACAATTGTCCGCCTCCGACCAGAATTTTCCATGGCAGACAAACTATCCTTGATGAAATGCATCAATACTTTGGCCAGAATACCACATCACAAGACATCTTTGTGCTGTATGGACTAGGTGGTTCAGGAAAAACACAAATTGCACTCAAGTTCATACAGGAAGCAACTTCTCAGTAGGTATGTTCACTTCGCATGGATTTGAAACTGACCTGAGTTATCACCAGGTTCACTGACATTTTTCTGGTTGACACAAGCACGACTGCAACAATTGACGCAGCTCTAAAACTATAGCCAAAATGAAGTGTGTTGGCGAATCAGCAAGTGATGCTACTCAATGGCTTCAGAGCAAACAAGATCCGTGGCTTCTCTTGTTTGACAATGCTGATGATCCAAAGATCAATTTCAACGATTATTTCCCCCACTGTAGTCATGGGAATATCCTGATCACATCTCGGAACCCTGGACTGTGTGTTTATGCTGGTGCTCATTATTCCGTCACGGATATGGAAGAAGTAGATACCATAGCCCTGTTGCTCAGAAGTGCTGCTAAAGATGCCACAAACCACAACAAAGAAATTGCGGCCAATATTGTAAAGGTCAGTCAGTCAAAGCTTTATTAATTTTGTAGTCAATTCATCATTTTCATAGGTGCTCCACTACCTGCCTCTTGCTGTCATTCAAGCTGGTGCATTCATTGCAAAGACCGGAAACATGGACAGCTACCTGGGTCTATATAATGACAACAGAGCTCGACTGCTAACTGAAAGGGCGGCCCAATCCCATGATAATTATGTCTGGACAGTATATACAACCTGGCAGGTCAGCTTTGATCGGCTCTGTGAGCAGGCCAAAACCATCCTCCAACTTTGTTCATTCCTGCATTATCAAGGGATATCAGAAGACATTTTCAAAAATGCAGTACATTACCGATTTGAACCCTCAGGGCCATCAAAGCAAGCACTGGAATTGCCACTAAGGATGCTGTCAGATTTTCGGAGACCCTCTAGTGGCTGGGATCCTCTGCGCTTCACAGATGTGACCAATGACCTCAGAGCATATTCCTTGATCAGTTCCAGTCCAGATAATAATATGTTCTCAATCCATCCCCTTGTGCATGACTGGACCCACAGCACTCTCTCTGATGAACGGCATCATAACTGCATGACTGCAATCATGGGAATGTCTCTTGCTGGACTATCTGAGGAAGATGTCAAACTAGCGAGTCCATGGATGCTGCCACACATTGAATATCTAATGAGAGGCGACCCAACTATAGTTCCAGATTTCAGAGTTGAGTATGGGAAGGTCTACCTTTTTCGGGGAACCCATGGAAGGCAGAGAAGCTTCAATCAACAGCACTTGACGACAGGAGAAAACTTCTTGGAGAGACCCACATAGCCACTCTTGAAGCTATGTACTGGCTTGCATGGACATACGAGCACCTTGGTAGGTAGGTAGGTAGGTAGGTAGGTAGCATTACACGGCACGGTCCGAATAACGAACGCCGGTTTCCAGGGATTATCCCGGTGTACAAAGCAAGTAAAATTACACCATCGCCCCTGGACCACTCTCCGCCATCCAAGCCCCAGTGAGCAGATCCCACAGGTTTCCCCGTGCCCCGCCTTAGAACCCAGACGTTGAAAAGCAGCAAAAACAGTGACCTAGAATCATTCAGCTTCGACTCAAACCTACTCTGCAGTGCCGACGTTGCAACGGAACAGTATAGAAACCTTGAAGGACTTTGTGCACCTAAGGCTAGCAGATCGGGGCGACAACACAACCGAAGTCAGGGCTTCACATGGTCTTGACCGGTAAGATAAGGCCTTGGGAGTTATTTGAACGGCACCTTTGTCCTTCTGAGCCTCTCGTCCTCCGCGCAATATGCAGAGTTGTCTGACTTAACCACTTCTTGCTGTATAGCCAGTTCTCAGTAGAAATCTCCACTAGTTTTCGATATGCTTGAAGCGAATTCGACGTATCATCAACGAAATCGAGTAGAGGGATTGAGAATGGCGATTTCTTTGCGGCGATGAGCAAGAATCCAGTCCAGAATGTCTTGCCTGTCGTTGCAAGTTCAGTGTAATTTTTGAGACAAGCACGAGCAAGCGAGATGAATTGAGAGACATAGATACTGCAGGCTGCAAAGAAGCAGCAGGAAGCTACGAATTCGAAGCGGCATGATTCCGGTTTCAGTGAAGAGGGTTAAGTGCACATGGAATGGAATGAAACTTAGCACTTGCAATTGCCGCGAAAAGTTGACCTGAAGTTCCTTGACCGTGGACATCCTAGCTATCGGGTGATAGTCAACTCGAGCCATATACTGGTCTTTGGAATGCTTCGGTATCGCCAACAGAGTGCTCAATTCCAATTATCCGATGTGCGCGATACCTCGTAGTACTTGCTTTTGGAAAATTGAAAGAGGCAGAAGAACTCGGGGTTGTAGCACTGAAGGCCCGAAGGGATATCCTTGGAGACAACCATCCTGACACCTTGAGGACAATGGGCAATCTCGCAGTGATATATGATATGCTCGGAAAATCAAAGGAAGCAGAGGGACTTCAGGTTGTGGCCCTCCAGAAGTGGACAAATATTTTTGGGGACAATCATCCAGAGACCCTTACTGCCATAGGAAACCTCGGAGGCTCATATTATAGCCTAGGGAAATTTATGGAAGCTGAGCAGCTTCAGCGAACAGTCCTTGAGAAGCGGAGAAGTATTTTAGGTGACAACCACCCGGACACCCTGTATATAATGGTCACCCTCGGAGCCATTTGTCAGAGCCTCGGAAGACTAAGGGAGGCTGAAGAACTTCAGCTGATGGTGGTTGAGAGATGGCAGAATATTCTGGGTGAAAACCATCCAGACACTCTCTATGCTATGGCCAATCTTGCAATTATATACTCAGAACTGGGCAAACCGAAGGAAGCCGAGGTGCTTGAGCTAGTTGTTGTTGAGAAGCGGACAAATATTCTGGGGGCCAATCATCCCGACGCACTGATGGCTATTGCAAACCTGGCCAGCACGTGGAAGAGATTGGGAAAACCGCGGGAGGCAAAAGTACTTGAGGTCATATTGCTTGAGAAACGGAAGAGGATCCTAGGTGATGACCATGCTGAGACCATGAGAACCATGGCAAATCTAGCAGTCACATACAAAACACTGGGAAATTTACAGGAGGCTGAGCACCTTGAAATTGAAGTGCTTGAGAAGCGGAAGAAGGTGCTAGGTGACAAGCATCCATCAACCCTACACAGTATGGGGAATCTTGCTATAACATATAACAAGACAGGAAAACTCCAAGAGGCACAGGAACTCAATACTCTTGTGCTCGAGAAGCGAACAGAAATTTTTGGGAAGAATCATCCAGGCACCCTCCACACCATGTCAAGCCTGGGATGTACAGTGGGGAGATGGCAGGAGGCAGAGGAACTGTTGACTGAGGCACTTGAAAAACAGACTGAGCTGCTGAGTGCCGATCATCCTCAAATTCTTGACACAATGCAATATCTGGCAGTGACATACACAGAACTAGGGAAATCCAAGGAAGCAGAGGAATTCAACATGGCACTGAAAAGGAGGCAATCTTAACTTTTTTTATTGTATTTTTCTTCTCTTCATCGTAACATTCGCCGGATCCGAGATGCCTCTTAATAAGTACAGTGGCGACGGAAGGTTCTGCAGGCGGTCGTTTGGGCTTTTTTCTGGCCCGAATCACTCCAAATGAAATGTAGGCATGATTGTCGAGCAATTTTCAGGAATTTAATTCATACTTTACCTGTTTCGTTGTCTTCTGATAAAAATAATCGTGATTTTCTGAAAAATCGAGCTCACACGGATCCGTGCAAGTTTGATCATTTTTGGCATTTTAGAGTAAAATAGGGCCACAAATACTGAAAATGGCCAACTTGTCCAAGGCATTGTGAGCCCAAACCTCCATCAATTCAGGCCAACCAAAACGTTATTCGGGTCTACTTTCAGAGTACGTTCAGACTATCTACACCATTTTCCAGTATGGCTAACTGAAAATTTCGATTTTTCGGAAGATCGCCGTTATTTTTATTGGAAGACAACGAAACAGGTAAAGTATGAATTAGAATGCGTCTAGATTCCTGAAATTGCTCGACAATCATGCGTACATTTCATTTGGAGTGATTCGGGCCAGAAACGAGCCCAAACGACCGCGTGCAGAACTTTCCGTCGCCACCGTAATACTAGGCAAACCGGCATTCTGGCATTTTCCAAAAACGTTCTCAAGGCGAAGGGCAAACGCACGGGAGAAATGAATGAGTTGCTTGGTGTTGTAAATTGTTTTTCACATTCATCGGTCCCGCTAACGGTATCCAAATCAAGTTGGTCAAATTCTTCTCAGTTGAAATTTACCAGTGCCGTTGACTCTTAAATATTTGGGAGCGGCCGCCATGACCACGGTGGCTCATTTCGCTGGATATCGGCCTGCTTTTGGCTGGAATTCAAGGTTCACAGCCTCGCGTGACCTCGCGGTATCGCTCGGTCTCAGGACCTTCGTGCGACGATTATGGATCCAACAGTTTTTGCAAATTTCGTTAACAAGCTGGAGAGAGAAGCGTAATGACTAGAATTTAAGCGGTAAGAGAAAAAGATTCACGGTGAAGTAGACATGCCACCGGGAGGAATCGAACCTCCGCTCCCCGTTTTAAGTGCCGAGAAGAATCTTGAGGGGCGGCCGCCACGGCCACGGCGGCTTACTTCAATCGATGCTGGACCGGTATATGTTGCAATTTCAACGTCGAGCATCGAGGCTGGACGCTCGCTGAAGTCGAGATCTCTGCTGATTGAGCTTGAAGCAGGGGGGGGAAAATCGTCGGCGGAATTCACCAGCCAAACAAAAAGAACATTTAAGAATAAGTAATCACCAAGAACAAGTTGGTTAGCGCAGTTACAGGCTGACAAATAACAACTACTGCCTTCTCAGACCGCCGGAAGGAATCGAACCTCCAAGTCCCCCAGTTGAAATTTACTGACGTTCTTCACTCTTAAATTTTTGGGAGCGGCCGCCACGGCCACGACCGCTTATTTCACCCGATACCGGCGTGCTCTAGGTTTTAATTCAAGTATAGTGCGGATAGGAGCCTCCCGCTATCGCTCGGTCTCAGGACCTTCATAATCCGTTCGGCGATTATGGATTAGTTTTTGCAAATTTGATCATCAAGCGGGAGATAGAAGTAGAATAACTAGAATTTAAGGGGAAAAATGGGGGAAAACCTGTGCAAAGGTGGTTCACGCCGTTGGGAGGAATTGAACCTCCGACTCCCCCAGTTGAAATTTACGCATGTTTTAAAAATATCAATTTTTTGGGCGGGGCCGCCACGGCCACAACGGCTTATTTTAATCAATGCTGGATTTATATGTTATGGTTTAAATTCAAGCATCGAGGCTGGAGGCCGCCGAGTCACATAATTAATGGGATCCTCCGAGTTTGTACGTCCAATTCCCAAGAAGAACAACTGGGTCGAAATCTCTGCTCCTTTAGCTCGAGGCAGGAAACCAGAAGATGAATAAACACTGCGTTCCGACCCTTCCTAGACTCAGCTTGAGTGTAGGAACCTAGAAGTAGCTACATCGATGATTGAGGCTAGGTGCCTAGAGAATAGTCTGTGGAGGTCTGTCTGGCTCTGGCTAGGTTGGCACAGGTAGGTCTAGGTCTGGCAGGATCTGTGTAGGTTGCAACAGGTGCTTGTAGCCACCTACGCAAGGGGGAAAGGGACCCTGTTGCTCAGAGTATTAGATGATGAAAATGTTCAACATTTAAACGTAAGTCTAGGTCTGTGCAGCTGAGTTTAGGGAGTTACCCTCACCTTCCACGAGCTACCCTCATCTACACTGACTTGAGTTTAGCCGCCTTACTGGGTACCCGTAAAGCCAGACGGACATTACATGTAGTCGCCTAGATGGGGGGCTGTGTAGGGACCTACACCGACCTAACTCCATCTGGCACAACCTACAGCGCCTAGTCTCAGCTGAGTCTAGGACGGGTGGGAACGCAGTGAAAATCGTGGGTGGAACTCGCCGCACGAAAAAAAAAAATACTTCTCAGTCTTGCGCACACAGCCGGGAGGAATCGAACCTCCGCCTCCCCAGCCCATCCAAACACCGCCACGCTTATTTCACTGAATATCGGCCTGCTCTATTAGTGCGGATGGGAGCCTCACAGTATCGCTTGGTGTCAGGACCTTCATACCAAGTTCGACGATTATAGATTCAACAGTTTTTGAAAATTTCGTTAACAAGCTGGAGATAGAGGTAGAATAATTAGAATTTGTAACAGTATCGGAAAAAAAAAATAACCCAGTAGAGAAGTGGGTGACGCCGTCGGGAGGAATCGAACATCCGACGCCCCAGTTGATATTTATGGGATGCGATTCAGTTGGGGTGCCGCCATGGCCCACGACGGCTTATTTCAATCAATGCTAGACCTGTATATATTGGAATTTAAATTCAAGCATCAAGGCTGCACGCTCACCGCTGAACTCGCCGCACAAAAAAAAAAAAAAAAAGAGTCAACAGTGACACGAATTGGAAGCCAGGGCTAGAACAATAATCAATTCTGAACAAAACACTTGCAAGTCAAAAAAAAACCCTGCTTAAGAAGGATGCCGTCGAGAGGAATCGAACCCCCGCTTCCCCGCTTCAAGTGTGACATCAACAGAAGAACAATCTTGGGGGCGGCCGCCATGGCCACGGTGGCTCATTTCGCCCGATATCGGCCTGCTTTAGGTTGTAATTCAAGTTCAGTGGGATAGGAGCCTCCCAGTATCGCTGGATCTCAAGACCTTCATACCAAGTTCGACGATTATAGATGCGATAGTATTTGCAACTTTCGTTAACAAGCTGGAGATAGAAGCGTAATGACGCGGTAAAAAAAAAGATTCACAGTGAAGTAGATACGCCACCGGGAGGAATCGAACCTCCGCAAAGTCGTCAATACATTATGGGGGGTGGCCGCTACGGCCACGACAGCTTATTTTAATCGATGCTCGGCTGGCTAAGCCTGAATTCAAATCCCAGCAACCGGGTTTAGTGCCGGATGGGGTTCTTCTCCGGTTCATGATAAGCGTCACAAGAACCATAGATACTATACTATGATTGTCTCGTGCGCCCTACGTTCATGAGAGCAGGGGAGGAAAAGAAGAGAAGCCTGTCTCGTGGACGCCGTCAGGAGGAATCGAACCTCCGACCCCCCAGTTGAAATTTACCGACACACATCGTCGACTTTTCGGGAGCGGCCGCCACGGCCACGACGGCTTATTTTAATCGATGCTCCGCTGGTACAAGTATATTACGTTTGGATTTAAATTAAGTGTCCTCCCTGTCCGGTTCATGGAATCCCGAGTTTGTACATCCAATTCCCAAGAACAACTGGGTCGAAATTTCTGCTGATTTACCTTGAAGCAGGAAACAAGAAGACGAATGGAATCGTAAGTGGAACTCGCCGCACGAAAAAAAAAAGAAAACAATCACCATGGTTTTTGTTCATGCAGCCGGGAGGAATCGAACCTCCGCATCCCTCGGTCAACAATTCAATACGATCAAATTTCGGGGGTGGCCGCCACGGCCACGAGAGCTTATTGTAATCGATGCTCGGCTGGCTAAGCCTGAATTCAAATTTCAGCAACCTGGTTTAGCACCGTTCATGATGCGCTTCACAAGAACCAAGAACCATACACGCTATCGTGCTCCTGAGTCCCTGTAAGGTTCCGGCACTCGGGCCGTCGCAGTCGTCCTCTCGCAGCCATCTACTTACGCCGTAGTTATATTCCGTAGTCCGTTGTGATTCCGTAGTTCAGTTATGAGTCGTACTGATTCATTCCGTAGTTACTCGTAGTCTATTTAAACACACGTAGAAATAGCCTACAGTAGAATACTTCCTCTTGAACAAGGAGCACTTACCCCCGTTCTCTTTGTTCCCATCTTCTGAGTTCTTGACCATTTGTGTGCTTCACTCCGAAAGGACTCGAAGCATTACAGTCCCTGAGAACAGGGGGGAAAAAGAAGAAGACGAAAGAGTCTAGTAAACGAGAAAACATCTAAACGCCAGACGAAAAAATGATACCATCCAGCGTTTACACCGTCGGGAGGAATCGAACCTCGGACTACCCGGTAGATATTTATGGCGCACGAATCAGATGGGGTGCCGCCATGGCCCACGACGGCTTATTTGAATTGATGCTGGACCTGTATATGTTGGAATTTAAATTCAGCCCTCGAGCACTGCAGTCGAGATCTCTGCTGATTTATGTCGAGGCAGGAAACAGGAAGACAAATAAAGTAGAAAGTCGTGGGCGGAACTCGCCGGTGCCGCACAAACCAAAAAAAATCAACAGTATGCTATATTCAGCACGGAAAAAGAAGTGAATAATTATAACATGGACACGAAGCCAGGGTTGGAACAATGTTACTCAATTCTCAACAAAACACTTTCAGGTAAAAACCACAACTCATGATATGCCGTCGGGAGGAATCGAACCTCCGCTTCCCTGCTTCAAGTTCACGTCAATAGAACGACAAGCTTGGGAGCGGCCGCCATGGCCACGACGGTTTATTCCACTGCGTAGCGATGTGGTATAAGGATGTTAGAATTCAAGATTCAGTGTTGGATGAGAGGCTCTGACTCACAGTATCGCTCGGTGTCAGGACCTCCATCCCCAGCTCGACGATTATAGATCCGATAGTTTTTGCAAATTTCGTCGTAAAGCAGGCTGGAGATACATGTAGATGCAGAATAACTCGAATTTCAAGCGGTAAGGAGGGGAAAAAAAACAAGTCCAGAAGTGGTTTACGCCGTCGGGAGGAATCGAACCTCCGTTTCCCCGCTTCAAGCTTACATCAACAGAGCGACAACCTTGGGGGGCGGCCGCCATGGCCCACGACGGCGTGAATGAACTCGTTCGTGGGATGATTACGCTCGACAAGGTATATGCTCGACTTTTAGCAGCAGGTCTGCTTCTTCAAAATTCATGCGCATCCGTCACTGTAGCGTACCTCCGCTACCCACCGCCCAGAAAAATAATCGGCGAAATTCTGAGGTGACGCTGAGCTGACTGGAAGAAAATCATCCCACAGTTTCAACGTCGACGCCAGGTGCAGTAACGAGCAAGTGAGAGGCAAGAGCCAGCGGATCATCCGGTCCGAGATTTGTCAAATCAAACCGTGACAGTGATGTGACACATCTGTCTCGCACCACAAACCAACTCCATGGCCTCCTCAGAAAAACGGACTACTCAGTGCGGAGCTGGAAGGAACGGCTCCATCCCTATTCTTGATATCTCTGGCCGATGATCTCCGGGACGTTTCATTCTAGCACGCGAGGGGATATCATGATAATTATGGGATGGTCACGAGCAAGTCCTGCGATGTCGGGGTTGTGGATCGTATTGAAGCTGAACTTAGCGTCCGTGGATGGCGCTTCCTTGCTTGACGTTTGAAGGTTGCAGCAGACTGTAGGTGAAAGCGTCTGCGATGGTGTTAGCAGAGTTTGTGCACCGACAAAAGTGCTTCCAATATTTCCACTAAATCTTGTTGAGACTGATCTCTGCATTCAGCGCGCGCACGACCGGATTCAGTCGCGCTATTTGTCTATTTGCCGTTCCTGTAGACCAAGGTACGCATGTTTCTCCGTCTATCTCCAATATGCCTCATTGACGCCATAACACTAGGAAAATCCAGCGCCTCCGCATTGAATCTACAGCTTACAACGGCCTTCTCCGGGGTTCACGTTATTAATCATTGCTAAACCTGGGGTAAACAATTTACTTGGCCAACAATACGCGCCCACGAAAGGACCCGCAAGCCAGTCACGGAGGCCCGACAATAGGCAATGGCACGGCGGCATCCTAGTACGCCGAGACTATGAAACACATGGCGCATACTGCGCACGGCCGCTCTCGTCGCGCCAAGTCCAGTTCCGTATATAAGGTGCGCGCACACACCGAGTCCACCATTAGCCTCGTCTCGCTAATCTCTCTTCCCTCCTTCAGTTTCCCCTCTCATAAGTATGCACATATCCCGCGCGCTTTGCGCCCTCGCCCTCTGGGCCGGCATCAGTACGTCGCGTTCTCATTGTCTCATTTTCTATTACTTACATATCACTGATTCCATTGGCATGCAGCCACGCAGGGTGGGACTACATCATCGTCGGCGGTGACATCGGATCGGTTGGATCATCGCACCAGACCGCCTCTCGGAGGCAGGCAAGACAGTGTTGCTCCTCGAGCGTGGGGGGCCGAGCACCGCACAGACGGGGGGCACCTACACCCCGTCGTGGGGCATTCCGACGAACGTGAGCAGAGCTTGGCTGCGCACCTGTGACTTTTCTCATCCACGCGTTATATTATCTTTGACGTAGTTGACGAGATTCGACATCCCCGGCGCGTTCGAGGTACGGATGCTCGTAGAAATGGGACGGGCCCTGCGCGTGGCGAGGGCTTGGGTCGCAAGATCATCATGGCCCGGCTCGGGGTGTGGACAAGAATGTGGCGGTGGATGTGGGCGGGACGTGGTTGGCGTCGCGGACGCGACCAGCTCGTTGTACGCAGCGTGCGTATTTTGCGCGCGTGTGGACCACTTGGAAGACGTATTGTAGCTTGCGGGCGTCAAAGGCGAATGCGCGGGGCCTCGCCGGAGGTGCTGCGGGAGAAGGCGCATGGGTGGAGACGCGACATGCGGGAGATCGACACGTGGATGGAGAGCGAATGGAGGCGGGGCTGTAGAGACGGTCAGCGAAGGTAGATCGAGGGCCTGGGAGCCGAGGGAGTGGTGAGAGAGAGGGAAACGATGTACCTTGGGCTCAGCACGGGGGTAGACTAACCGTCGTGTACAATCGTTGCGCATTGAGCAGGGCATCGAATGACGACGGTAGAAGCCTTGGCCTGACTTTTTTTCACAGGATGAGGGCGATGGTAGAAAGGAAAGGAGTGGGAATGCCGTACCTTCCCGAACGTGCGCGCTGTCGTGCATTCCGCGGTGGGCTGAGCAGCAACAAACGCATCGTGGAAGTGTAAGTGATCTGGTAAAAGGAGGACGTGAAGATGTATGCGCCTTGTTCCCATTCCCGGATTCGCTGGGGCCTCCGAGACCAAGGCCCTAATGGCGCTCAAGACGCGTTCTAGGTCCCGATCTGTGGGCCAAGACGACAGCCCTGAGGATATCCTCACGGAAAAGTACCGTAGTGCTGACAGCGTACGCGAAGTGAACCCGTCGGAGCGATGCCACGGAGGCGGGCGTGAGCACCGTAGAGCCGTAGATTACGAGCGCGACGCGGGTGAATCGCATCGCCGCCGGTGCCCAAGCCGCCCAGTTGCCCGAGGAACGACGTCGTGTGCGCACATCCGAGACAGGTCGAAATGCGGTCGGCGGCGGCGAGAAGCACGGTATGGACGGGCACAGGCGGGTTTGGGTGCACTCGACGCCGTGGCGACTACAGGAAGTCGGTGCGGATGTGTATGGCGGGGGCGGAGGCTGCGTCGAGGTCCGTGGGCGCTGAGGACATGGTGCGTATGCGCATGGCATGCGGCGCTTGTAGGGGCAAGGGACAAGGCTGTAAGAGAGTCAGCAATGGAACAGATATTAAAATGAGAGCACAAAGGGAAAAGGCCGGGCGGGACGAAGGGGAAACACAAACTGAAGACGTACCTCGTTGAGGAACTCGGTGGCATGGAGGTTATGCCGTGGATAGCCGTCCGTAGGGAGGTGTATCGCGAGCACGACAATGGTCTTTGTTTGCAAGAAAGGCGCCGGGTTCCTGGCGATGGGGCACGAAAAACGCCAAGTACTGAGGTAGCGACAAGCAGCGTCGGATGGCGCATGGTGACCGTTGGGGTCGTAAACAACAGAGCGGCTGCATCGGGCCGGTATACATCGCCGTCGTGGTCCTCTTGGCTGTGGAAGAGAGCCGTGGCGAGCGCAGCAGGTCTCAGGGACCGAGACGGGAATACATGTAGCCGGGGTACATGGAGTCCGATCAATGTCGGAGATTAAGACGGCGTTATTAACGGTACGCCCACCGATCCACTGGTTGAAAAGGGTGTTAGTTGGCACCTCCTCGTCTCACAGGTTGGATTTCATTTCCAACAAGAGTACCCAGTTCATTGCCTACATCCCCGATTTTTCTTTTCTATCTTTGAATCGGAGCTCAAGATTGAATCTTCGTTGTCAGTGCGAGATGAAAGCTTGCTGTCATGCAGAAGAAGCGCCACTGTCAATCCAAGTATGGCACCCACGTAAGTACTGCGCCCGAATAATACGGCGACCACGCAATACCCGCAAGTCCCAAGCAAGTCCTCACTCTGGCACCGCAACTACTACCCTCCAGCCCATCAACACTGAGCTGCAGAATTGACTGATCTACAGTTCGAGCGGGAACTGCAGCAGTTCATTCGGGAGCCCGATATGGATGCGTCGCTGTCAGCTGGCTGTCATCGTCCACTTCCTGGGATCTCCCGTCACAGCCTTCTATCTAATTTAAAACGCAACGTGGTCTACGCATGTTCCTCTGACCCTTCCTCTTATACTTGTCTTTGCCCCAATACATTCTTCGTACTACGACCCCCAAGTCTACCGCAGCAACTTATTCTCTTGGGTCAGTTCTGTCTGTTATGTGAACTTCAACTCGGGCTGATATAGTCCTTAAGACAGTTTTACTCAGGATAGCCATGCCTCACCAACCTGGTGAATCCTACATAGTTAACATGAAAGGTGTGAGAGAAATTGATTAGGACACCAACACCAGTATTTATTTTACCCAGGAGGCACAGGTGGCATGGGTGGAGAAGGAGGCACAGAGGGTGGTGCTGGAGGCAAAGGGGAAGGTTCCATCTTGAAGATCGAAAACGCCAACAGTGTGCACATTCAGGGGGCGTCAGAAATAAATATTCGCCAGCGAGACCTCATTCTCAACTGGCTTTCGCCAATCAATTTCTTTCTACGACATGCAGATATCTCACAGCTGCGGGAGAAGGGAACTGGCAGATGGCTGCTTGCAGATCCTGTCTTTAAAAAATGGGAATCTGGTTCCGGAAGCACCCTTTGGTGCCGTGGAATTCGTATGTGATTCATCACCCTTATATGCTCCCCAGACTGACCAAGCTGAAATTTTCAGCTGGCGCTGGGAAAACTATCCTTGCGTGCGACCATTTTCCACATTGAGTGACTGCCACTAATTATGAAAATGCTAGATCCATGGTTGTGGATCATCTTAGCACCCAATTCACAGGCAAAAATATTGGTGTTGCTTGCATTTATTTGAACCACAAGGAAGCAGACATCCAAACACCATCTAAGCTTCTGGCAGCTCTTTGGAGACAGCTTGTCCTTGACAGGGACACTGGGACCATTGCAGAGAATTTATACAAGGACCACCAGGGGAAGGGCACTGCACCAACACTTGAAGAAGTTGTCAATGTACTCAGCTCCAGCCTTGCAGAGTATTCCAAGGTCTTTATTGTCATCGATGCCATTGATGAATATCCCGAGGATCAACGTTTCATCCTACTCAAACATCTCACAGAACAGATGGGTCTCTGTCTCAGTGTGAACTTGATGGTCACTTCCCGACCCCATATTCCTGCAGGCCCTACTCTTCCTAATGTTGAAACTCTAGAGATTGGTGCAATGCCAGAGGATATCCGAAAATTTGTCAATGCACATATGGACTCATCACCACGTTTGTCCAAGCATGTCCAGAGGCAACCCAAGCTGCGAGAAGATATTCTTTCAAAAATCAGCAGTAAATCTGTGGATGGAATGTAAGCTGTGCTGAATCATTGTTGGAAAGAAACTGAAAATAAATTCCAACCAGGTTCCTTCTTGCCAAGCTTCACATTGATTCCCTAAGCACAAAGAATACAATCCGGGAAGTTCGAGATGCACTGAATTCCCTCCCAGAGAGCCTTTATGGCAGCTATGATATTGCAATACAGCGAATTGATGCCCAGAGCGATGCAGACAGAAAGACAGCTCACTCAACCATTACTTGGGTTGCAAATGCAAAGAGACCACTAACAGTGGAAGAGTTACAAGTTGCTCTTGCTGTTAAACCAGGCATGCGAAAGCTGGATGAGGAGGAGGATCTTACGGACATTGATATTATTCTCTCTGTCTGCGCTGGGCTTGTCATTGTGGACAGAGAATCTTCTGTGGTGAGACTTGTTCATTACACCACACAGGAATATCTGGACAGCATTCAGGCCCTGCTATTTCCAGATGCACAGACAGAGATAACACGCACTCTGCTCACTTTCCTCAACTTTGATGGATATCCGGATTCCTCCTGGACCTCTCTTAAGATTAAAGACTTACCCCCTCTTGTTGAGTATTCTCAGTATTGCCTTGCACATGCTGCTGGACAGTCTGAAGTTCAACTCAGAACAGTTCTTCTGGAGTTTCTTGGAGGAGCTTTTCCATGGAAGAAAACATTGGCTGGGGGATGGCACTCCTGGGAGTGGCAATGGAACTCCATGCCATGGAATTATTCAGATTGGCCATCACAACCCTCTCTGTTGTGGATTTCAGCAGCTGCAAACCTTGTGGACACGGCAAAATTTCTCCTGGACCAGGCCCCATTGCAGCTGCATTCAGAACACCCAGAGATCATTGTAGCATCATACTATGGCCATGCAGAGATTGCAGGCATCCTTCTTGAAAAGGGTGCCAATGTCAATGCAGCAGGGGGAGAACATGGGAGCTCATTGCAGGCTGCTGCTGCTCGAGGCCACACAGAGATTGTCAGCATCCTTCTTGGAAAAGGCGCCAACATCAATGCAGCAGGGGGAACATATGGGAGCTCATTGCAGGCTGCTGCTGCTCGAGGCTACACAGAGATTGTTGGCATCCTTCTTGAAAAGGGTGCCGACATCAATGCAGCAGGGGGAAGATATGGGAGCTCATTGCAGGCTGCTGCTGCTCAAGGCCACACACAGATTTTCGGCATCCTTCTTGAAAAGGGTGCCGACGTCAATGCAGCAGGGGGAAGATATGGGAGCTCATTGCAGGCTGCTGCTGCTGAAGGCCACACAGAGATTGTCAGCATCCTTCTTGGAAAAGGTGCCGACATCAATGCAGCAGGGGGAGAAGATGGGAGCTCATTGCAGGCTGCTGCTGCTGGAGGCCACACACAGATTGTCGGCATCCTTCTTGAAAAGGGTGCCGACGTCAATGCAGCAGGGGGAGAATATGGGAGCTCATTGCAGGCTGCTGCTGCTCAAGGCCACACACAGATTGTCGGCATCCTTCTTGGAAAGGGTGCCGACGTCAATGCAGCAGGGGGAACATATGGGAGCTCATTGCAGGCTGCTGCTGCTGGAGGCCACACAGAGATTGTTGGCATCCTTCTTGAAAAGGGTGCCGACATCAATGCAGCAGTGGGATTCTATGGGAGCTCATTGCAGGCTGCTGCTGCTCGAGGCCACACACAGATTGTCGGCATCCTTCTTGAAAAGGGTGCCGACATCAATGCAGCAGGGGGAGAATATGGGAGCTCATTGCAGGCTGCCGCTGCTGAAGGCCACATGGGGATTGTCGGCATCCTTCTTGAAAAGGGTGCCGACATCAATGCAGCAGGGGGAATATATGAGAGCTCATTGCAGGCTGCTGCTGCTCGAGGCCACACAGAGATTGTCAGCATCCTTCTTGAAAAGGGTGCCGACATCAATGCAGCAGGGGGAGAAGATGGGAGCTCATTGCAGGCTGCTGCTGCTGGAGGCCACACAGAGATTGTCGGCATCCTTCTTGAAAAGGGTGCCGACATCAATGCAGCAGGGGGAATATATGAGAGCTCATTGCAGGCTGCTGCTGCTCGAGGCCACACAGAGATTGTCGGCATCCTTCTTGAAAAGGGTGCTGACATCAATGCAGCAGGGGGAATATATGAGAGCTCATTGCAGGCTGCTGCTGCTCGAGGCCACACAGAGATTGTCGGCATCCTTCTTGAAAAGGGTGCTGACATCAATGCAGCAGGGGGAAGATATGGGAGCTCATTGCAGGCTGCTGCTGCTCGAGGCCACACAGAGATTGTCGGCATCCTTCTTGAAAAGGGTGCCGACATCAATGCAGCAGGGGGAGAAGATGGGAGCTCATTGCAGGCTGCTGCTGCTGGAGGCCACACAGAGATTGTCGGCATCCTTCTTGAAAAGGGTGCCGACATCAATGCAGCAGGGGGAATATATGAGAGCTCATTGCAGGCTGCTGCTGCTCGAGGCCACACAGAGATTGTCGGCATCCTTCTTGAAAAGGGTGCTGACATCAATGCAGCAGGGGGAATATATGAGAGCTCATTGCAGGCTGCTGCTGCTCGAGGCCACACAGAGATTGTCGGCATCCTTCTTGAAAAGGGTGCTGACATCAATGCAGCAGGGGGAAGATATGGGAGCTCATTGCAGGCTGCTGCTGCTCTAGGCCACACAGAGATTGTCGGCATCCTTCTTGAAAAGGGTGCCGACATCAATGCAGCAGGGGGAAGATATGGGAGCTCATTGCAGGCTGCTGCTGCTCAAGGCCACACAGAGATTGTCGGCATCCTTCTTGGAAAAGGTGCCGACATCAATGCAGCAGAGGGATTCTATGGGAGCTCATTGCAGGCTGCTGCTGCTGGAGGCCACACAGAGATTGTCCGCATCCTTCTTGGAAAAGGTGCCGACATCAATGCAGCAGGGGGAGAAGATGGGAGCTCATTGCAGGCTGCTGCTGCTCGAGGCCACACACAGATTGTCGGCATCCTTCTTGAAAAGGGTGCCGACGTCAATGCAGCAGGGGGAACATATGGGAGCTCATTGCAGGCTGCTGCTGCTCAAGGCCACACACAGATTTTCGGCATCCTTCTTGAAAAGGGTGCCGACGTCAATGCAGCAGGGGGAAGATATGGGAGCTCATTGCAGGCTGCTGCTGCTGAAGGCCACACAGAGATTGTCAGCATCCTTCTTGGAAAAGGTGCCGACATCAATGCAGCAGGGGGAGAAGATGGGAGCTCATTGCAGGCTGCTGCTGCTGGAGGCCACACACAGATTGTCGGCATCCTTCTTGAAAAGGGTGCCGACGTCAATGCAGCAGGGGGAGAATATGGGAGCTCATTGCAGGCTGCTGCTGCTCAAGGCCACACACAGATTGTCGGCATCCTTCTTGGAAAGGGTGCCGACGTCAATGCAGCAGGGGGAACATATGGGAGCTCATTGCAGGCTGCTGCTGCTGGAGGCCACACAGAGATTGTTGGCATCCTTCTTGAAAAGGGTGCCGACATCAATGCAGCAGTGGGATTCTATGGGAGCTCATTGCAGGCTGCTGCTGCTCGAGGCCACACACAGATTGTCGGCATCCTTCTTGAAAAGGGTGCCGACGTCAATGCAGCAGGGGGATTCTATGGGAGCTCATTGCAGGCTGCTGCTGCTCAAGGCCACACACAGATTGTCGGCATCCTTCTTGGAAAGGGTGCCGACGTCAATGCAGCAGGGGGATTCGATGGGAGCTCATTGCAGGCCGCTGCTGCTGGAGGCCACACAGAGATTGTTGGCATCCTTCTTGAAAAGGGTGCCGACGTCAATGCAGCAGGGGGAACATATGGGAGCCCATTGCAGGCTGCTGCTGCTGGAGGCCACACAGAGATTGTTGGCATCCTTCTTGAAAAGGGTGCCGACGTCAATGCAGCAGGGGGAACATATGGGAGCTCATTGCAGGCTGCTGGTGCCAAAGGCCACACACAGATTGTCAGCATCCTTCTTGAAAAGGGTGCCGACATCATAGCAGCAGTGAGTACTGATGGAGATGAACAGTGGTGAGTTTGACTCTAAAATTTGATATTTGTCTCTCATATACCACTCCATCAGGTGTTAGGAATTAGCTGGGCAACTGGACAACTCTTGATATACTTAGTTACTCGATCTGCTTTAGCATGTCATATTACAGGAAAGTTGGTCACACATGGCCTGGTAAAGCATTAGCCAAATATTTTAAAGTCTGGGTCCTTAGAGAAGATACCATGTTGGTTTGTGTAAATGATTCATCAGTGCCAAAAATGTTGTTCATACTTTTGCCTAGCAACACTGTTACGTAATCTCTTGTAAGGGTAGTTTGAGCCATGAAAATCATGCTTGAGGGACATGTTATTTTATCAGGTTCTGGTGGAGTAAGTTGAATTGACCACATCTAGACTTCTGCCTCTCCAGAATTTTGAGATAGGTGGTAGAACTTGTTTCCAGAATCACTGTTTATGGCCATGTGAGGCCCATGGCCGAAGACGGCTGATGCATGAGTTGTTGAGAATATGGGGAGCACATCGATAAAATGCTCTATACATTTTAAGGCATACCACGAGTGCATCCGTGGGTAACTCGGATCCGTGGGAACGAGTACTCATGAAGAAAAAAGCCATACTCAGATCCGTGAGTATAATACCCACAGATCATATGAGTACTTGTGAATATTGAAAAACCCGCAGGTACTTGTGAGTACCTGTGGGTTTTGGTTGTATTTTGGTGATTTGGTTGCTCAAACACACCTCATTTACGTTGTAGAGTGGTATCATTACTCTGAACTCATGGAGGTACCACCTAATTAAGCTGTACAGGCAGTAGAAATATATATTAGGCAGGGTTCTGAGTCCGAGTACTTGTGAGTTTGCAAAGCTTTCAACCAAAATTGATACTTGGATCCGTGGGAAACTTATGGCCACAGGTACTCGGATCCGTGAGCATGGATACTCGCGAGTTTTCCCGCGAGTATACTCATATTGACCCGCGGGTAACTCGCACTCGTGGTATGCCTTAATACATTTCCACATATCTTAAAATATGTTATTCCAGCCCTCAAATTTCCGGCAATCGACAAAGATATGGTGCGTGCTCTCGAGAGCATTAGAGCAAATGCGACATAAATTTGATTCTGTTTTGACCAAGCCATCAATGTCTAGTCTAGTTTTAGTTGTCAGGTGATAGCCATAGGTCGACCTTCCGCCGCATCTGTTGTGCTCTGCTCAATCTGTCGCTGAATGTCCTGTGAAGCATCTGAACACCATGAGGGGATCTCTGACCATCATTCTATGTGTTCCCTTCAATTTATTTCATCCTGGTCTCTTGAGAAACACAAATTCTTATCGTGCGAATTTCATGCACAGCCACAGTATTGAACCGCAGAAAGGTGTGCGGTGTGGTCAAATTTAGAGTTGAGGGAGATCAGGACCCTCGATTATCCCTTTATAGGTCAGATACTGCGAAATGTCCGAACTTTAAGGCGCTTAAAATATTCCCACGGTTTTTGAGTATGCTGAAATGCTGTTTTTGGCTCCGCGATGAAAAACCTTGGGTCAAGTCCAGGAGATTTCTAAAATTTTGTCCGAACTCTGCATCAGACCTACCAAAGGATAATCAAGGGTCCTGGGAGATCTTTTAAGGAGGAAACTATTTTGAAGCACATACATGCCTCCTCAGATCCAAGGTGTGACCTTTATCGCCCGTCGAGTCCGAGTCGAGGGTTTCCCGATTAGGAATAGCCTAATCGGGAAGCCTGACCTACGGCTTTGATATGTCAAGTGGAATCAGACCATATATCAGGCTATTTTTTTTCCCTCTCCAAATTCTTCAAAAAAAAAAAATCTTGATATATGGTCTGACTAGGGAGACTAATCAATGTCTCAGTGAGGGGCAAAAAAAATTCGCTGCGTCGGGTGGGCACAGCGGGGACGCGGCGATGAATGCAGCGGTCCGAGAATTGGTGACCGTTGTTTGTACGCTGTGCGGGCCCTAGCTACAGCATATGAGTACAGTAGGTACCTGTAAGGGCAACCTCTAGACCCGGGAATCTCAAGGGGCTAGCGAGGGGAATCCGAAGGTATGAATAAGAAGTAGCTAAATACAAGAAGATACGCACCTAGCGAGGGGAATCCGAAGAGAAGAAACTCTGAGGATTCCCACGCTAGGTCGTGGGTATAAGTGGCTACTGACTAGTAGCACATGACCGGAGTGATCGGCAGATGTCTCGGGCTTGATCGCAGACTTGATGCCATTGTGTAAGTGACCTTTTGGGATCCATAGGTGGATTACGTAAACTGGGCCGGTCGACCGGGCGCCGGGTGCCAGATGACCGGGGCCGGGTGCCGGGTGACCGGGGCCGGGCGGAGGTTCCCCTGACATCACCCCCCCCTTGGAATGCGGCAACTCGACGCATATGCCGGAGGGAACGAACGTGGACGGAGGGGTCACGGAATGGGAGGGAATCGAAAGCGGCGTGGGCGATGATCCGGGGTTTTGAGGGGTACTTCCGGTAAAACTCGGTGATAGCCTTGTCAGCGAATACATCGGAGTGCTTCACCCATTGGGGCAGTCGATCCAGAAGTTGGGCGCGCTTGAATTAGCGCCTCTGGCACTTTATCCAGGTTGCGTTGTGCGACTCGTCATACCCTTTAAACCGGACCATGTACCAGAGGGATTTATACCGGATTTTCGCGTCGAGGATCTCTTCGACCTCCCACTTGGGTGCATCGCCAGGGACGTCCGGGAGGACCGGAGCCGGTTCGTCATAGCCCAGGCGGCCTTCGAAGGGGTCATCTTCCACGAGCTGCAACTTCACGACCGGGAACACCGGGTGGAGTCGGGAGAGACGGGGTGGCAGTTCCAGTTTGTACGTGCCTTGGCCGACGACCTTGGTGACTTTAAAAGGGCCTAGGCGTCGGTGAGAGAGCTCCGGGGACGGCCGGGTCGTTTGGATGTCGGAAGCATCGAGCCAGACCCGGTCGCCGACCTTGATGTCCGGCGCAGGGGTGCGTCGGCGGTCGTAGTACCGCTTGTACTCCTCCTTTGCTTTTACAAGGGCGGCCTTCGCCTCAGAGACCCCGGAAGCGATCCGGTCGTGAAATGCGTTAACCGACTCTACTTTCGAACGCGGCCCGTTCGGCTCGAACCCCATCCGGGGGAGCCGGCCGGTGTCCATCATGAACGGAACCTGCTGCGTCGAAGAGTGGATGTGGTTGTTGTATGCGAATTCGGCGGCCGGAAGGAGCTCATCCCAGTCATCCTGCTTGTAGTTAGTGAAAAGCCGGATGAACTGCTCCATCTCTTGGTTGACG